>JAODJX010000112.1:752148-767674 GCA_026776945.1 Isichthys henryi
TAAATTTAGAATTTTAGCATTGTACTGGACTGTACTACAGAATATTCATAAAAATTCAAGAAAAAAAGGTTGGTCACAGAAGTATAATAATAGAAAAAAGTACAAAATAGGTCTAGATTCATAATAATTGTTTGTTCATGGCTGACCGTTTGGGTAACAATAATTATGAACACAAAATAAAGGGGCTGCTTCAGGATACGGATATAAGGAGACTGGCATTGCGCGTTTTCTGACGTATTTATGTCATGTTTTCTAAGAGCTCCCTAGCCGTCAGCTGACTATCTGTGAAGCGGGATCGTCTTTTAAAACAGAGTGAGCACGGCCCCCCCTCTCGCCGAGGGACTTGTATTTGCCCAGTAGATGTTGACCCGATTTAGAAACGCAGCTGTGAAAGAACACAGAAGTCAGAACCTTCCAGCAGGCCTAGTTTGTTTCACACAGGAACGGGGGGGGGGGCCTGCCGACACTGTGGGATGCTGTGGGGCCCCCGCATCATTCCTCCCCTGCCCCCCAACCCGCCTTACCCACCACCTGCCACTCGCGTTAAAGGGGACAGGGAGGCGATGTCGAATGGACAACCATTGTGGCAGCCAGGGCGGCGCTGTCAGGAAAACTGGCTTCTCGTGTGTTAATGTCAAGGAGGAAGAAGCTCAGCCTCGTCCCACATCTGTACGGACCGCGTCAGATACTGGGTGTCCAGGGGCCCCCACCTTGGCATTCAGAGTTATGATTATTCATTTAAGCACATCGCTGACTCATCCACTATTCCCACAGCAAGGTATCGGCTAGCCTGTAGTCATCAAGGGACAAATGAATCCTTACAGATGTCACAAATCTAAATGATTTGAGGAAAATTCCTGGAAACGGATGCAGCGCCGCGGATACGGAATCTTCTAAACACTTTGCCGTCTGTCTGAAGCCTTTATGTTTGTTCTGTGTGACGATCACGGTCACATGACTCCTCTCCAATACATACAAGGAGTATCCATAAAACATAGCCACCTGATTACCTCATTTTTGCCTGCGATGCAGTCCTACATTTTGTTGTATTCCTTCTTTTGAGACTACAGCAGAGCTCAAAAGATTATAAGCCAATAAAATATATATTCATATCTTGATGAACAGCACTCCATATCCTGTCGAATGCAGTGTGAGAAAATTTTTATTTCCACCTCTTGGACGTGAACAATTTTTTGTTTATTTTTCATGCTTTTTTTCAGAAAACTGACACTCAGAAACGTATCTTACTGATCTCAAATCAGACCAGTGATGTTGACAGCTGTCAATCCTGTTGGAATTGCTTATTTGCTCTATGTATTCAGCAAATATACGACTAGTATATTTAAAATCTGTGTACTTGCTTTTGAGTTGCTATTTAGCAAACATACCTCAGACCAAATTTTTAAACAGTGTATCAAATTTAGGCAAGATGCCTAACGTTCGTATTTATGCAGTATTTCATTGTCCTTCTGAAGTATTGGACCAAAATCACTGAACACGGAGTGCCTGCCTCCGCTACTACCAGTTTCCCCAGATAAATTTTGGATAAAAAAATAGGGATTTTGTCCTTGTTTTCCTCCATTTTTAAGACTTGAATGTAACAAGATGAGGTTTAGGGGCCGGGCGCAAATAATCATCCAATAGAGAGGAGCATAGAAAAACTGACAGACACACAGAGCAGCTGAACCACGTGATGGATTACAGCTGTATCCCACATTATTTTTCCAGCTGCCTGGGCACATTCTGAATCCAGGCTGGCACGAGTGTTAAAGTTCATCTCACTTTCAAAAACTAAGTATACTTAATTATGGCAACAATGTATGATTTGAACAGACAGGAACATAAACATCTACAGAAATATAAGCAAGCGGCTGATGAGGTTTTTTCCCCAATGATTATTAAAAAATTTGTTACTAACATTTTAGTTTAACTTTTATTTTATTTTTTTTTATGAGAAATTGTAGTATAAAGCAGTATTTTTATTAATGAAAAATACCTCCATAAACAGCCATATTTGTACTAAACATGGCTTAATGCAATTAAAATGAATAGTGAATCTCTATACTAAAGTCATGGGGCCTACAGTTGCTTTGCAGTTTAACTCTGATTGCTTTGGCGAACGGTGAAATGGAACATCAATAGGCTCCTCCCCCTCCCCATGTTACCGTCGGTAACCAAGGACAAAGTTCACAGAATAGTGCTGTTTAAATACATGGACATAAAACATCAAACTGCTCTTACAGCCATCGGCCGATCCCTAAAGTATCAGGCCGCAGCTTTTGATGTAAATCTTTACCCAACAGCTGGGTATCTGATTTCTGTCCTGCGCTGCCTAGCTTCACCTTGGCTTTTAATCAATCTCCGGGGTTTTTAAAAGCTTTTCCACACCTTCGTGTAGGAAGCCTATTGAAAGTGCGTCGTAACTTTGGCCTGGGTGGGTCCAAGCTAGTCTGGGCTGTGCATGCTGAAGATGTCCTGTCCTTCACACCAGGAGGTGCAGCACTGTGCCCAGACTCAGCAGGTACTGGAATTACACATTCTTCCTCTACTCTTCCTTCTTTTTTTACAATCTGGCTGGATAAAAGGAAGACATAAAAAAGAGATGGAGAAGAGCAACAAGTCCTTTATTAGCTTATTTTTTCATTGGACAAATGTTTATATATATATACACACATACAGGTCATCGTTAACTTATGACTGCGATCGTTTCCCACTGTTCTCGGCCCTTCATTTATATGCAAAAAATATCACGTATAGTTTATTATATAATAAAATGATATCACCTTTAAGTCATACTGTTTGGTGGTTTTCAACCTTTTTATCACAATTTTCTTAGTTCATTGCTGGCAGCAGTTAGGGCGGAAACTGTCATACACTCATGCTGCCAGTCATGGTCACTTATTTGCAGTTTCAGAATAAAAGTCGGGTAGGTCATAAGTCGATGATGACCTGTACATACTACGCAGTTGCACACATATGATGGGTAATTATACAGTAGTTTTGTGAACAGGCAATTCCAGTGTGAATTCGAAAAAAAAAGAGCAATGTTTATTTGTAAAAACGTCATTTTCATACCAGTACACCCAATCATTCACTGGTGAAAATATAACAATCAAATAAAAGAATGTGACATTGCGGTAAAATAAACATTCATTAATGTAACGCAGATCACAGGACTATCACTAGCATTAACGTTTAATGCTAGAGAGTGTTCTAGTTTTTTTCCCGGGAAATTTCATTGCAATTTATGGTTCTTGTCAACTTTTCTTGACGGTTCAAATAGGCCATGGTGGAGCAATGTCTATCAGTGTGGAGTCTGGCCTGGGATTCAACTGGAGTCCAACGCGACCTAATTGGACAGGTCATGACAAAGGTTTTTGTTCTCTGGGCGCTCTGGTTTCCTCCGTCCAAACATCCGATAAGTCAGGATAACCAGACACTCAAAAAGCACGGAGAAATGAACCAATGTCGCGGGCAGCATGAGGAGAAGCAATGGCCAAGATTTTCAGGAATTCTGTTGAAAGTTAACTGGGAGGTGAACCTTTAGGAAACCCTGTAGGTCCATGAAAGCCCGGTGATGGACTCACCACTGTGAGAACAATTTTGCATTCTGCTGAAAAAGACATTTTTAGAATTCAGCTCATAATGCACAAAATTTGTAGTATTCCTGAAAGAGTGTTTTAAACATTGTAGTTTTTGTTGGATGTCATTCCCATTGTTGGTTGTTCCAGGAGGGAATGCAAACTTATTACACCAGAAAGCTTATAAGCTTATAGTTACGGTAATGAGCGCCAGTGGAGCACGCAGCTCAGAATGACCCTTTTTTGTTATCTGTTCATGGGCTAGACTTAGTCTTATGATTTGATGTTAGGTTCTTACTACCTTGTTTGTCATGTTGTTTTGACGCTTGACGTGTCTGGTTGTTGGTCTGATTGCTACGCTCCTGTTTGTGTCCCTCCTTTTGTACCTGAATCTTGCTTTCTGCCTTGCGCTGCAGAGTCCCTGCCTGTCCCTACATGTGGGACCCGTGTTCGCTGTGGGCAGAGAAGTCGGCTTCCATGCCCTGGTGCAGAAAGCTTGCTTGTTTGCACTGGCTGTTACTCCTGGCTGATCAGTACTATACTAAATATTGCAGTCGCGGTTTCTTAAAAACAGTACTATACTAAATATTGCAGTCGCGGTTTCTTAAAAACGTCCAGTCGAATGTAACAATACAATTAATACTCTATTTGCAATGCGAGTAATACTCTATTCATTTGTATATGCATACATGTATCATCATTTTGAAGATTTAAAAAAAGTTTGCTAGAATTTTAAATTTTTATTTTTCTATTATAGCCTTGAGCACTTTTTCTTTTCTCGACTATTCCTCCTATTCCCCTCCTGAGAATTCAGTGACGAGAGGCATTTCCAGTCATCAGTGCTGTCCACTGCATGAGAAGTGCCCAACCCAGCTCTTTAAATGGCGGTGATGTCAACTCAGCGAAGGGCTAGAAAAAAATTTAAAAAAACAAAAAATGAGAAAATTAACAGCGTTTTTCATGCCTGCTGGTAGCTCCTGGTTGAAATATGCAAACAAGCTAATAATGTGACCGTCCGCATACCAAAGTGGGGATCCAATTCCAGAGCAGAGCTCATTAGAGGAGCATCACATGTCCAGCGCAAAGCACAGCCACCCGCGGGGTCCTGCCTGTCCCAGCTGGCTGCTTATGCAGCGGTCATCTTACATAACCTGGCAGCCCCTAGCCCTTGCCCCTCCAGGTGGACGGCTGCCAGTTAAGTGCCAATCTCTCCGCGAAAGCGATCTGTCAGAGTCCAGCCACAGCCTGAACTGCAAACCTGCCAATGAGCTTCTCTGCTCACTGAGTCATTAAGAAACCGGTTCCCACTTCCTGCACGACCGATACGGCCCCGTTCCAGATAGCTGCCATGCTCATAGGTACTTCAGAAGTATCCATTTTGGCATTTGACTCTGCGATGCTTTGATCACAAGCCGGTCAGATTCTGCACGTTGAGGCTGCCGCTAATATTTGTTTGAAACAAATTGCTCTGCTCACAGTCTAACCACTTCATTAACTAGCTTGACCCATTCATCTGTAGTATGAGATTAGCTGGTACTCTTTAAACGTGCACTCTCCTGCCTCCTGCGCTGTACCACTGGGTGGCGTATAAATAAATAGCTTCAGAAGACACGTGCATTTTACATTTTTAATCGCTTTCGCTTTCCACAAGGGAGACACTGAGAGTGAAACTAAAGGAGAGGTTGCAGTCACGTTGTTATTAGGTAGGCTGAGCCGGCAGAGCAGATGCTGAAGTGGCATAGATTAGCCTTAATTCTGATATATTTCCACCGGTCATGGTCGTCTGCCAATGAAGATTCCCATTAAATTGCACCTTTCAGTAATAGTACAAGATTATGTTGAATGCCGTACACAGTGTTTTGGGAAAGTGGTGAACTATTTAAACATGGGAGATTCCCGTGGATGGATGCGCTACCTTGCTCTATGTATTCTCTAAAACCTTTCAAAATCCTGTACGTATACACAGCCGCAGCAAAGGCTTTGACACACACAGTGAATTCTGTTTTTGCAAAATGCTGAACAAGGGTTAAAGCTCTCCCCTATAATTCACTATAAATACCTTCATAATGCATTATAATGATGAGTATAAGTATTAAGGATGCTTTGTACTGCACTATGAAGGTATCTATAAATGAGAGCTTCATAAAGCATTCATAATGCATAATAAACATGGCTATAATGTGTTATGCCTTCTTATAAATCTTTATAGCCATGTTTGTAATGCTTTATGAATGCGTTATAATGTGTTATGAATGTGTTCATAGATTCATATAGACATGGCATTCATAGAAAGTGTTCCCCTATTTAATTACGTATATGTGTGTATATAGGCTGGCTGTAGGGCTATTGGTTGTGTATCTGCCACTGGCTCTGTGTGGGCAGATACTGCTGCATCTTATCCCAGTGTTTATGTCAGACTCTTCTACTTACACCTTTTCTCCTCCGATTCCAAAAACATCCGGTCTAAATGGCTCTAAATTGCCCACAGTGCGTAAGTGTGTCCTTTAATGGACTGAAATCCTTGTACTTCCTGGCACGGGCTCCAGGCTCGTATGATTAAATCTGATTAGGTGGTTTTAGTTTGGTTAAGGGTCCTTGTAATGATTAGAAAGCTGGCGATGACAGTAGAATTCATGCTTATCACAGTTTTGACACAAGTACATTTAATGAAACCGCAATTATCTATTAGTGCGTAAGAGATATGCGATCGCATCCAAAAACCATGCTAACAATTGAGAAAAAATAAACAAACAGCACAGAAACATCAGGCAGCTCTGTGGACGACCATAACTACACAGCGCTGGGACTTTGCTTAGTTGGGCAGACAGAGATCTGAAATTTATCTGGGGCTGTTTGCATGAAGCAACAAATGTTCTAATATATACCAGCGACACACATCCCAGGCCTCTTAACCCCCACCCGTAAATCCAAACCGAAACCACAATTTATAACACCTGCCCCGGTCACGTTGCAGAATGTAACGCGAGGTCACTTAATGTGACCCCTCTGGTGGTCCTCCTCTCCCTCAGTGTGGCGCCGCAGCTGCGTCGTCCCTGGCGACGTTCGTGACTGAGGGGACGGTCGTCGCCGGTGAATAACGGACGAGCAGCTGCTTTGCTCCGTGCGCCTCTAAAGTGTGTCACCGGTCTGATATGGAGAGTCTTGCCGCAGCTGCCATAGAGAGGAGAGGTACAAAAGTAACGGATACATAAGAAGGGAAAAAAAAAACGCATGATTAGTTGCCCTAGATTTTTTAAATTACCTCCTGTTTTGGGCATTAAATAAAATAAGTGTAGTAATATAATCAACTGTCCCCATTAGACAAAGCTTCCATGTAGGGCAATTGAACAAAGTAGTGTCCTCAAAATGTGAAAGAACTGAAATCAGGTCGTTCCTGGGAGCCATCAGTAATGAACTTCCTAAGATGTGTGAAACTACTCTGGATTGGAGTGACCTGGGTTTAATGTTATGCAGCATTTAGAAGAGCATTTGAAACCTTATATTAATTCAGAGCGCGAGGTCAGCTGACACCAGCATGGCCTTGTTCTACATGAGAAGGTATTGTGCCGCAGTCTCAGTATCCCCTTACGCAGATGCCAGACAAACTTATGCTTGTTTATCAAAACTGCTACTATTAAAAGGCACTCTACTTGATGACTATAGTATGACTACTGTAGTTTGACTACAGTATGACTAGGATAGAAAAAAACCTTTGTAATAAAAATGCAAATGTTCCTTAGTTAACAAATGGTGTGCTATCATTGTGTGTAAGCCTACTTCCAGAAGGTGATAAAACAAGCACTGTTCGACTATTTTATACAGTACACATCTCATTACCGACCGACCAAATGGTGTTATGCAGCGAGACGCACATACATTTCCACCACATTCCTTCCAAAAGGGACCATTTCGTAAGTTTATTGTATATAGTTCCTCAGCCGATGCTGGATCCTAATATGTTTCTCACTTAGGCCATTATACAATCAGGTATATATAGATATTTATGTTTTTTTACAGAAGGAATGTAGGTTAAGTATCTCATGGGTACGATCGCTCTGTGGAGTCTTCTGGTCAGGGCTCCACCTTCGAAAATATGGGCCCACCTGCTGCTTATCGTGAATCATTACCAACTATTTTAGTTACGAAACCTGGTAAAAATGGTGTCGGCCGCCACCGACAATAAAAATCGCATTGTTAAGCCAGCATGTCCTAGGATGCTGATTGGGGTGGGGGCGGGGCTACACAGCGTGGGCGTGAGCAGTTAATAGCCAATTAGGGCGCAGGGTGCAGCTCAGATAGTGGCATGACCTCTGCCAGCCCCTGATTGGAGGGCAGTGACTTCATAGGCCAATATGTCGCTATGTTGCCAAGTTCTGGCACAGGAACGGCGTCTAACTGTAGACGTTTTATCCCAGTAGGGGAAACTGCTTCGTGCTCCTGTGAAGAATGTTCCGGGAATCCACAAATCATCGTGGCTTTTTCTTGCATGTTTAAAAGAGGGCCCTTATTAAATTAAATCACAGAGGAAACGATGGTGTGGGTTGTTACACTGAGGTCCTTAAGGTCAGTCAGGTGGTCAGTTATATCAGCGGCTAATGCAGACCGTGAAACCACTATACAGAACAGAGGAGACTGCGGTATTATATATACAAGGCATGGCAGGTAAGCGTAAAGTGGCCTGATCTGGCTTAACCTTTTAAGTAGGCCGTGACTTTCCGGCAGGAATGCACTGCGAGTGCCTGAGCAGACATAGCAGATACCTAGACATCCTATATAAAGCACACACAGCACAGATTCTCCGCGGTACTTATGGTAACAATGCCGGTGCCCTATTTCATATCGTACTTGTTTAACATGTTGCAGTATCCTGGGTGCTTTCCGTTTGCGTTCCATCATTTAACGCCGTGAAAGGGAGAGGTGAGGTTTCCGTTGAGATTTCCCGGTGTGCTATCAATCAATTTAGAAGTGCCTCCCTGTATGATTCCTACTGTAACTCAGCACTTTCTATCAAGTCGGTGATACAGTATAAATAATCAAGCATAAAAGAATGAGTTAAGAAAAAAAAACTACCTATATTTGTCTCTCAAGCACCTGATATGTTCAAACGTCGGTATGTTTTATGACATTCGGGGACCTGTACTTCCTCGTAAGCTAAAAACCTGGAGGTGTTATGAAATACCTGCTTTAATGGAGAAGTTTCGGGAGCCTTTGAGGATGCCAGTCTTCCGCAGGAATTGCAATAGAGAGGGAAGCTCTCTGACTAAGTCTCCTAATTATTCCAAACAATGGATCAACGGCTTCATGTTTAACAAATAAATGAAATCCGGCTTATTTTCCCTCTGTTTTTCTAGGGCTCCGTCGCGCTGATCCTGGACCGCCGAGCCGCCACCTGGCTTCTACCACCGTTTAATTGGACCAGCCATCAGGACGGAGGCGATGACATGCGGATCCGCCACCGCCTGTTTAAATGCACAGATTCATCGTAAAATATCACTGAAACGCTTGATAATTGCTCATATTAGAATGAGCATTAATGCCGCCTCTTCCATTTTAACACATAATTTTACCTAAGTGTAAAGAACACTTATGCTCTTTTATGTGAAATGATAGATGCGTAAAACCTTCACATTTTCTGGGTCAGGAATGAAAAATGCATCTTTTTACTGAAACACACAATATACATGTATTTATGATCCAATTTGCAATGATATTCCTGTCTGTAACATTATTACAGCCATTCACCTATATACACAAGATGTTAGCTCATGAACAAAATATTGCCCTGGTTGACTTTGTTGGCGGTTTGTAATTCTTTAAAATTTATGCTCATTCATTAATTGATTGCAGTTTCATAGCTGAAACACATGACTGTACAATTTCATTTTTGTTTCACATTCACTCACTGTCAGCTAAATGTTATCGTATCACGTGACTGCACATTTAATACAGTGCATGTATTTATGCATAAACAATAATGACACGTAAAAGCAAAGTAGTGCTGGAATTCCATTAATAGATAATGTACATGCTATTTTTGCGACAAACTAAGCAAGCTATTTATAGTTAAATTAATTATGCAAATAAGTTCAGAGACCCGGTTTCAAAAATAATTTATCTGGAAAGCAATTAGTTAACATGCAGGTCAGCTGCTAATGCGACTGATGCATGGTGCACTCAGACTGCTAGTTATCTTCAAAACCAGTTTGAGTTATGAGGCATTCTGCGAACATAGGAGACATTCCATAAACAGAATGAGTAAAGTGGGAGATTGTTGAAACTGGAAGGAATCCTGCATACTAGGATGCATAAAAACATGCTCCGGTTCAGCAGCCCCCTGAACTGGCAGAGTAACATATTAATTTCCTACACTGACAGCAATAGCTCCAGCACCATACATGCAATTGCCTTCATAATTCGTATTCCTGCAATATGCATCACAGTGACTGAGTTTGGCTGCATGTAAAAGTGAGTAAAACGGTGATTAAAAAAGACCTTCGTATATGTAGCCGCACGGCCAGATGGCTTTAATTATGCAGGCTGTGACATAAGAACCGTTTGTTTTATATCAGTGATCAAGGCTTGGATTTTAATACAGCTGCTGTCAGCCTTCAGCTGAAAGTGGATCTGGGTTCTTCTTGGGCTAAAGGTTTCAGATCTGGGGGCCTTTCACCCAGAGAATGAACCCCCCTGGACCGTCAGCGCGAGCCCGACGCAGTGCAGGAGAAGCCTGGCCCAGTAGGCCCCTCACTCGTACAGTACACGCTTCTGAGGGTTGGCGTACCCTTAAAGGATAACCTTTTAACAAGCTTCCAGTCACCAATTCTCAGCTAATTAGTGTTAGCTTTGCGCTACGCTTCCCAGCACAGACTCCCGCACACCTTCACTGAATGCTGATTGCACCGATATTCAGCTTCTTTAAAGAAGGTTCATATTAAGCGGTTTTGACAAGCAGATAGCATCGGTTAGACAGTATCTCCCGTGGGCTAAATCTATTCCATTTTATCATTATCATTTACAATGGTGATCTCAATCCTGAAGACATGACACATTGCCTGTTATTCATATATTGACTATACATCACCGAGATAATCTCATATACATTTAACGTCTTTACCGCCCCCTCATCAAACCCAAAGGCAGAATCGATACATTTTATCAATAGAGAGATAAGTATAAAATTCATAGAATACATAAAATAGTGGCTGAATGCTAGTGGATGTTGAGGAAAACTGCGGAAACTGTTGCTGCTTTGCATTTGCAGTTTGGCATGGCTGCCTCATACCAGTTTCATTAGCATCTGTTTAAATGTATTCAAAATGAATGAAATTGACTTAGAAAACTCCACATCACATATATGGCAGTGGGCTACAGTCATTCATACAAACATGTGCAGTTGCTCTGCGCTGGAACGGTAAATCATGTTATCTAACTATGCATTGACTTCATATTGACATCATAATGGGTACTAATACGTTGCGTGATGTGAATGATAAATTACGTCAAGCTGTAATACAGCATTAGGACCTAAAGCAGAAACCCACAGCAGCTAGAGGAATATGGGGAGAATATGGGGGTCTGGTCATACTCGCAAGCATGTGATCCCCTCGCATGCAGCCGCATGCGGGCACAGAAGCCTCTGCTCGCATATGACCAGGTGACATTCAATTAAAGACGGATTATGGGACTGTAAGACAAACAAAGCAGAAGGCTATGCGTACCGCTTGCTAATGCGCCTTTCATTTTGTGGCTGATTCCACAACACCAGAAGAAGCTTCACAGTACCATCCACCCCCCCCCCCCCCCCATGACAAACTGTGCGATGGCGTCGGACGTGGCATCGACTGGAAAAATGTAAATGATGCAATTCCTCGCTGCGTGAATAGATTTCGTTATTAAGCCTTTTAGTACCATCATTTTGGAAAATGCAATTTTCCAGACCAATATACAATAACGATTCAAGGAAACTTTCAGCGCATGTATTTTTTTAATTATCCTGTTTGAAGTTTTTTTTTTCCTTCTGGATTAAAGTAAAACCAACAAAAATGTTAGGTACCTTTTTTAAAGGTTCGGTACAAGCATGTGCATATAATCAGCCTCCAGGTGGATCCTGCAAGCTTCCAGCCCCTTGGTGGCCTTCCTCTTAGCACGTGCGCACACCGGAAGTCAACATAAGCTGGTCTAGCAGCGACAAACATGGCCGTCGCTACTGTGAGTTGACACAAGTTTTCACTTTGCCGAGTGGAAATTTCAGTTTACACACCGGATGACCTTGTGGTGATGGACTGCAGAGCTTGACGACGTCTTACCCGACACTGATCCAGAAACGCAGAGAGGAATGGATTTATTGACTTGTGACTTTGACTCCGGGTGATGCATCTGTGCTGTTATTATGGGGAATGATTGGGTTTCAGGCTGTCAGGGCTGACTTTATATAGAGGGACTCCAAATGCCCCTCACTAATCACTGACTGGGGCACCCAGAAAAAGTGTAACGTGATACCTGAGTTCATTGACAAGGTTTTGAGCAAACACAAACAAACACATTGGGGTTGCTCTCTGTATCACTCAACAGCGGAGCACCATCTTTTCCTAGTGGGCAGTGAGGTTGCAGCCCTAGGAGGATGAGAAGGTGGGTTATACACGCATACTGACAAAGAGCTACCTACTGAACCAGCCATGAATATATAGAGTTGTTTAAATTTTTATGGTTGAGCATAGTCAGATGATAAGTTTAAGCTCATGGGAGTTTTACTTGTGCAAAAATGTTCAGAGGGCAGAACGAGAAATGACTGGTTGAGGGAGATAACCAATCAGATTGAGACTGAGACATCTGATTGGTTGGTCCCACCTCCACTAGTTGCTTGGACCCACCTCCTCTACGATGTGATTGCTTATCTCTCTGAACCAATCATTTTTCTTTCTACCCTCAGAACATTTTTATGCAAGTAAAACTCCCATGACTTGGACCTCTGACCTTCAATATCTCAAAACAGTTTCTAAGTATTATTCTGTAAAACTCGAAAATCAACCGGGAATGACGAGTGAAGGATGCAAAACAGGATGCCCATTGTAGGAGCTCCCTAATCATATAAGCCAAAAAAAATGACAGAAAGGCAGGGACGCACATAACTAGCGTGCAAGTACGCATTCACCTTTAAAAGCGATACGTCAATTGTCAATTGCTGTTGCTGCGCAAATGCATATGTATTTTATGTGCATTTCCACTGCTATGACAAGAGATTATTGTGCATTTTAACTGTTATATGCTAATTTGTATAAAGGTATAAAGGTTAAAAGGCACAACAATTTCTTGTCATAGCAGTGGAAATGCACATAAAACATGTACGCATCTGCGTTGTTACAACAATCGATTGCCGCCCGGATCACTTTTAAAGGTGAATGCGTACTTGCGTAGCAGATATGTGCATCCCTGCGGTAAAAGTAACGTGAGAGAAACCGCACAAATTATTCAGCCCTGACTAACTTTCGGGAGACTCACTTGTGGTCTCCCTGCACTGCCTTAACTCCCCTGCTCATTTTATACTCTTGCATTATACATAGTGATACACCGTAGCCTAAGCTTCCCCAGTTCCTCTTCTGTATATCACCTGCCATAACAGGGACTGGGTGATAGCCAGTAAAATGTAGCCTGTGTGTCTCTCTTTGCAGCGCTTGGGCAAATTAAGCACCACCCCGCTGTGGCTAATGAGAGTGAAAATGTGGTGAAGCTTTTATTCAGATGATGTTCATTTCCAGTCCAAAAGATAGAGGGGGACAGTGCTTTTGTGAAAGCCAAGCATAATATATCGCCTCCTATTGTGTGCTGCGCCTTTTCCATAATTTGCCTTTTTTTTCCCTCTCTCTCTCTCTTCTTCCTCACTCTTGCTCCAGTTGTGGTTTATCGGACGGAGTGAGAGTTGTCAATAACATGCAATTTAGTGCCACTGCTGTGTCTCTTGCTGTCAGTCATTTGAACACCAGCACCTCTCCAGGTCTTTGACTCTAATTAAATGGTGCAGGCTGGGGTCTAGCAGTTTGTCACTTGGGATCCTCGCAGAGGGCTGCTAATGTGAACTCTTTCACAGCTTGCGCGAGCCAGGTCAGCTAAGGGGTGAAGCTGCACCTCTAGCCACTACGGGCACCTGGATCGGATCTCGGCCTTCTCCTGAAAGGCGATGACAAGCAGCCGGCGACTCCGAGTTGGTTTTCTGGCCTAGCAGTGGAGAAACCGGCCAGACTGTGACGGGCAGGGCTGCCAGGCCTTCCGGAAAGTGCCCCTTCGATCAAGGTCCAATAAACGCAAGCCTGGAAAGCGGCGATCTGGGTAGAACGAGGTCAGAGGCAAGGCGCACCCCAGTGTCCGCCCCTTGCCAGATTTTCAAACACAGTCTTTCATCAGGAGGCATGACCTAAAGGAGAGTTAGATCTGCAATTTCTCCTGGAGGAAGCTAGTACTAACACGAGGACCAATCAACAGGGGTCCAGGGTGTATCCAGGGGCGGGACAACAGGGGCACTGGCTGCAGATGAAAGCTGATTGGTCCCACAAGTTTCTCCTCCCCCCTGTCACTCTCAGATTCAAAATGTATCATTGGCCAATAATAAGGTTGACTCCTCTGTATGAAGTATGCCCCCTCCCCACCTTAAAAATCCTAGATTTGTCTCTGCTGGGGTCAGATTCAGAGCAGCGATTAAGGAACTGCGAGACGGCATAACGGGGTGCAACACGTCATTAACAGAGCAGCGCAAAGCAGAGGATGTGTAAATGTATCCTCCATGGATACAACACCAACAAAGAGATAAAGCAAAAGCTCCCATGTGTACGCATGTGTGTGCATTATTACCGAGGCTGGTTCTTAGCTGACCTTTGATGGTCCCTCCCCTTCTCGCACCCCCGTTGCCCAGCCTGCAATGCAGAACCCGTCCATATTATCTCAAGCAAAGGTCTGCTGGGTTTACGGTTTCTCATTTTAACTCAGGCTACGTCTTCATCACCTTCACATCGATCAAACCAGTGTCAATCCCTGGAGTAGAGTAACATTTTAATGGTTCCCTTCTTTTGCCGTGTTTAAATATTCAAAAAAAATATGGCGGAACAAAAGCACACACAGATATCAGCGATAAGTAACACATGTAGCTGAATATGTTACCCATCTGCTTCAGCGCAGATATATTTTTGCACTTGGAGGCCAGTCAGTAATTAGACGAGGATCAGTCGATGAATTAGCCGCTAAACACACTTCCAACGGCATTGACGTTTGTTTTTGTTTTTTTCGTCAACTTTCTGTTGGATTTTTTTGTTTGACAGCTTTGATAAATGCTGCATGGGAGAAGGTGCTCGGGACACATGACATCAGCTTCAGGACAGTAGCGCGCAGATTCCTCTGTTACGCTTTCCGTTCCCATCCATCAATATCTTTCTTTCGTTTCTATATTACAGGCCTCGTTTTTATACGTTACGCAGCACAAATCGTATAATGCAAACACAGAAAAAATAATAATAATAATAGGATCGGGGCACAAATCAGGCCTGAGAATATTTCCCTTGGCGTGGAAAGACGTGTTCCGTGGGGACGCTTCCTGTCGTCTGCTTGGACTTAATGACTCCAGGAATCTTTAAGTGGGAGCCCCAAATGTCCAGGAGTGCAAACGGAGATGGACGCAGTGGCGACTCACTGCTTTGTTAAACCTCTATGCTCCAGGTCCCAATTCCCCGTTACCATACCTCCTTTTGTCTAATGCGTTCAGCCATTACTCCCTCTAATAACCGATGTGGGCACAGACAGAGTCCCTTCCTGAGCTTATGAGACTTCCTGCTACAAGGAGGTAAATGGCAGCGAATTGGTCCAGTCCATCATGCTGGACAAGAAGGCACAGGTGACACCTTGATCAGGTGCTCATGCATAATCGGCTCCAAAAATAATCGCTGTTTTGAACAGAGCGACCC
>JAODJX010000112.1:809912-824815 GCA_026776945.1 Isichthys henryi
TTTGGGCTAGGGGCCCCATGGGCCCCCTGCACCCCAAGGGCCCCTGGGCAGCGGCCCCGCTGGCCCGGTCTGTAATCCGTCCCTGGGACTGACATTGTTCCGTGTGGCCAATATCGAACAACTATTAATAAAAATTTAATGGCTGTTGAAAAACATGTATAGATTACTGTATTCTGACAAAGGAAGCTTTGTCTTTGCCTTGAATATTGTGGTGGGAGATGCTGGGGGGGTGCTGTCACCTTCTGTTATATTTGGTCATAAAAAGACAAGGAGGCCACTGCTCTCCACCTTTCCATACGTGTGCAAATAAATCTCTGTAATTTGAAAATGATGTGGGAGTAATTTATGAAGAAATAAGCGTGTGCTCCTTTAAGAATTTATGGGGCGTGGCAGGGAATATGCAAATGAGCGCGGAGGGAGAGGCAGAGGTTGCGGCCAGCTGCTTCGGAGGGGCCTGGCTCATCTGGCCGCGGTGACATTGCTGCTTACATTGCTCCTTTGATCTGTTTGTAAATGTGTAGCTACCCCTAAAATTCCAAAGCACCCCCCACTGCTAACTCCATTCCATCTCATCCGTCATGAAGCACAAGACCCCCAATCTCCATTTTCTCACTTCTGCACACCTGCAGTATAATTGTCCCGCAATGAGAATTCCAGCCATATGCTGCTGTGGAATATGAAAGGCTGCGATTGTTTTTGGGATCCTTTCCTCGGATGTATTATTATTATAATTATCCTAACAATTGTTTTGATGGTTCAAATTACTCTTTTTTTCCCAGTCATTATCCCCAAAGCATGTGTAGTCTGGTCAAGATGAAAATAAGAAGTTCTATATATATACTGCAATATGATAATGGGTGTTGATAATTAATATTTGTTCCCACCTGCAGAGCAAACTGCGGGAAAGTGTACAACTTAATGTGAGGATTTTGGTCAAAATGAAAAGGTTTCTTTCTGAAGACCAGTATGAGAAGTAGGACATTTTTTCAGACTGGCCCATAAAACCAACATGCCCTCCCGGGACGTCCTGCTTTCTGCCCACTTTCAATCACCAGCACCTGACCTCCTTTTATATACATTCCTCCTTCTCTCAACACTCATTTCCAGATGTTCCCCAGGACCCTCACGCAGGTTCTTGTCACCCTTCCGCTGAACAAACAAACAATCCCCTGCCTTCTAAAAACAAACCTTTTGACTCTTTGTGAATTACTGTCCAGTGCCACCGCTTACTTTCCTCCTTAAATCATCTGATCCAGCTTAAAATAACGTCTGCCAAGAAGCCTCTATAGTGTCTTCTGTGTAGCGCACGTCCTGACCATTCCTGGTGGAGCTCCTCGCTTAGACTTCGGGATGTGGTCTGCTAGACCTCTGGGATCTATTTGGAAGGTTACCCCTACAGTAAGAGTCTCGTTTTGTCCATCATTTGTACGATTATTTTAGCAATGACTCATGTAACAGATGGATTCTTACCAAGAATTCCTTACAAACACGCGTTCCAATTTTGAGAAATCGCACAATGATGCAAATATTTTCTTAGGATAAGATATTGTATACAAGAACAACAAATTAAATAGAATAAAATATGTCACTTCGAATTTCAGAAATTTATCTTTGAATAAAGTCTTTGCTAACATCAAACAATGGGACTGAGAGTTGTGTTTCACAGTTCTTAGTAGATTTTCTCCATGGGTGAAGCAGTACTGAAGAGGTGGATAGTCATACAGAACCACCTAATGCTACACCAATATATCCTGTCTACATGTCATTTTTGTGGCACAGTAACAGTTTATCAACCAAATCAAGTCCAGGAAGCAGACATGAATGAGAATAATCAGAGAAATGATAAAATATTTCATCATAATGCATTTTTGGTGTTTTTGTTGATGAAAGACTTGTTGCACAAATCAGAATCATAATATGACAATTTATCTACGTTTCCTAAATGGTATAAATTAAAGATTAAGGTAACTTAATCTGAAGAAGATCCTACTGTGACAGCAAACCGATTCTGAGAGCGACAGGCCAGGCATTGACCCCAACGAGACCTTTAGCCCGCACAATTGTTTATTGACAGAAAAAGACAATGGACTTTCTACCTAGGAGTTAAGTCAACCTCCACTTTGTTTGATGCTGCCCATTTGATGGGAGTTTATCCCTGACCTTCTGCGGTGGAAAATGATGACCAGGACACTGTGTACTAACCTTGACATTCAGAGAGCTAAATGGCTTGTCCCAGGAGCAGTCAGCAAACAGACAGACGGGCTCAGAGGGACTGGGAACTAATGAATCCGTAGCTGGGCCGATATTTACGGTACATGTATCAGCACTGAGCATTTCCACTGTTCCAGGTGTGACTTCCTGCTGTGTAGGGTGTCAGAGGTCCGTTTGCCGGTCTGGGAGCCTCACAGACAGCTAAGAAATGGATGCTTGGAATTTCTCACAAACATTTTTTTTTAGTGTGTTTTATTTTGGCAAAAATTACTGACTTACAGCAGTAGATCAGCTGTCTCCAGGCAAACCACACAATGAGCAGGAGGCATTATTAGTAACTAAATCTGAATTACTGCTATGAGGTTGAAGGTTTTCTTATTTCTTATTTTTCACATCTGAATGAACTTGGCCATTGTAAAAATCCAGGCTGTAAGCATTAAGTGCTTGCATAGTTCAATGCATGCCGAAATTATACAAAAGTATCACACCGATCTACCCCACAACAATAAAACTCAATAACTCAGGCTTTATAGTCAGATAAGGCGACTTTCCTCTTCTGTCCTAATTCTACAGACTTCTGAACTGTTATTTAATGCAACTGCTAGCTGTCATAAAATGGTATATTTTATTTACATAAATGTTTTATCTTGGACATATCACATGCATTATTTACATGAAAAAAATAAGTGCCAAGTTTTTTTCTTCTAATATTCACCGCATTTAGTAATGAAATGGTCACAAATATTAACTGTTAATTAATGTAAAGAAACACAGATACTTTACAGAATTTTCGGTTGTACTAAATGTAAAAACTTTTTGTGGTTTTAACTAAACAAGTCACATCATCCCTTCAGGTAAAATGCACACTTGCTTTGCTATGCAGATGCCAACCGGATGTAGTCAGGATGCCGGTCTACAGGGGGCGATATGCATGCATACCAATCAGCTTGTTTTTCTCGCTTTAATGTGATTTTTTTGTTATTGCTGTCCGGATGCCTGACTGCACGCCTTTGGTCCTTATCGGCAGGCAGTCACAGGTGACGGCAGCCCCCGCCTTCCTACTTGTTTACGGTACAACGGAACAAACCGCAGAAGGGTGACCTCTCCGAAGTTTACGAGATCCGAAATCCGAGCAGCAGCGGCGACTCTAAGCAGCCACAAGGGAACCCGTTTGAGTCGCCTGCACGGTACTGAGACAATTGACCTCTAATGGATAACTCTATCTCCCCCCAACATGAGCCGGGAAGGCACCGGAAGGCCCCGGAAGGCAGCGAGACAGCCACATACTCCGCTGGCACCGAGCCAGTCCAAAATGAATCCCATCGGTAGTAATGCAAATTGCTCTTTCTTTGACAGCCAGATCTCCCAGATCACATTTTGATGGTATTAATGACTATTTGCATAACAATTACCTAGCGCCCCTGGCTCAACAGCCGAGATTCACATTAAATAAACACCTAGCTGGAGGTGGACAGACATGCCATGTCACGTTATATCGAAGATTAGCTCAAATAACTTGCAGCTTCAAATGTTGCACTTTGCCAGTTTTTTTTCAACTGGATATTTGTTACTGAGATGGTATCTGATGTGCAAATTTCTCAAGGATACAAGAGAAGGAACTTTTTAATGAATACTTCTAGCTGATTACACTTAGCTGCACATATAGCTCAACATTTGGCTGAACTCCAAGTGCACAACCACATTAATTTTCTCTTTATAAATATATTAATAAATGCAAAAATAGGGACTATTACTAAAGTAAAAGCTGTTTAAGTAACTTCGACCAAACCCATCTTATGCATATCTCAAATGATGCATTATGGGTAAATGGGAAGCTTTTAAACAGTATAATTGGTCTACCTCATGCATGCGTGAGTGAATGGTGTGTGAGTGTGCCCTGCGATGGGTTGGCTTCTCATCCTCGGTTGTTCCCTGTCTTGCGCCCATAGCCTCTCTGATAGGCTCCAGATCCCCCGCAACCCTGAATGAGACAAGCGGTTTCAGAAAATGGATGGATGGATCAACGAAGGACTACAGCAAAAATGGCTGGAGTTTATATGCCTGTTAAAAGTATTAAACCTGAAGCATGTTAGCATTTCCACTCATTTAATGGATGATAGTACCTGGCACAGAACAAAACATGGTGAATTTATTCGATTGATTTGTATTGCAGTCAGTGTGTTCATTACATTCACTATATGAAAGGCCAGATCTTAAAATGAGGCAAAGTCCCGACAGAAAACCAGAACAAGCACCCATATTCTGCAATAAATTAGTGAAAACGCTGGCCTCCACACTACACACGATGCTAATTACGTCCCACCACTGTATAACTCCCAGCCATTGGCCACAGATCACATGATAAAATATGATGCACGGTCTGCATGATGCTCTGGAGAAAAACCTGAATCAACCTAGACTGATTATGCTGCCATTTTCCAACTAATTTGCTGATGCAGAGTTCCATTATCTTTGCAAACATAATGTCAATAGCTGCCAGGGTGTTAAAAAGGGAGGTATTCCCTGAACATTATTAATCAATTATGCTAATTGAATTTCTTTTTTCAGGAAGAAATGTGGTTAGTGGAACAACATTTCGACCAATTACTCGAATGGATCGCAGGTATGTTGTTAAAACATGGCCTGCTCCATTACTGCCGTGTTCTTCAATGGCCTCTAAAATGCTTCAGAAGGATTGCATAACACTGTATGACATCTCAGTGAAATTTCAGTAGACACAACAGTTCAGGAGCAAAACTGAAATTCTGGCGTACTATAGTATTTCATAAACTATCTATTCTTATACACTAGTCATCATATTGTATGTGAATTCCTGTAATTCATTTTATAATTCAGCCAAATTTGAAAACAAGCATCATTAAGCTATTTCCTGTACCATACATCATCATTTCTGCTTGCTATTTTTCATCAACTCGATGTTTAAAAAGTCTTGCCTTTTTGCCCCTGTTAGTCAGGTACTTGCTGTCAACAATCAGAGATCCAGGAAGGAGAGAAGCAGGAGATGATGGAATTCTGCCCTTAGAACTCAGTGTATCACTCGGACATTCATTCTGTACTCACCTTTTCTCTGAGGGTACTGGCAGAGGAATGTGCAGGTGAACAACCTTGACCAGCAGAGGTAAACCGATGACAGATTAATTCCAGACTGTACTCATCGCTCCCCGCTGCATGTCCGGATCTGATGCCAGACCGTAATTCTGGACCTCATCCTGCCGCTCCATCTTGCTTTAGGAAAAAATGAAACCCCAAAGCCATTCTTGTTAGCACAGAGCACACACCCAAACCGTATGGGCAAAGTATGGGGGGTTTCATTTGAACTGGGAAGTAGGAGTTTCCAAGGTAATTTCAACTGGAACGGCCCCTGAAGCTGGAATTTTCGACTTGGAAAGTGGCAGCAGTCCACACATCCCCAAGCTCAGAATTCAAGATGGTTGAGTCCTTCAACAGAAGTGAAAGCCATAGTTAGATACTGTTTATTAGTACTTATTTGGCTTATTTGTGTCTAATTAAATTAGTTGTACACAGTTCTGTCCAGCTTTTATCCATGGACATTTTGCTGCGGTATTTGTACACACAAAATACCATGTAATGCGGTGCTATCAACTGGTATTGCTAACAATGGTGAACAATGAACCTGGCTAGAACTGGTACTGCTAAATGGGTTTCCGACTTGTTCTACTGGAACGTGTTTAATTTGGGTGTGATGTCATTCCTAGCTCTGCCTTCTGAGGTAAATGAAAAGCAGCATTAAAGACACCAATCCAGCCAAATCTGTACAATACACACGGAAGACAGAGAAATCCCCAACAATGGGGAAGATCAGTCCACACAACAGGGCAAAACTCAAACCCTGAACTTTTACAGGTGTCAGGCTATAGTATGACACTGATTCGCCACCCCACCTGCTTATTTTAATATCTGTGTGAATCCCTAAGCAGGCATTTTGCCATTTCTGCTTCCATGTGAATCTCTTCTCAGCCTGTCATCCTTGTCAATGTCAATAAGTCAACTGTGCCTTGCGAGGGGTTAAATAATTACCTTAATGTAATCTTGTTTATGGTTACGGTCTGTAAATTATTTCATAGGGGCTTGCCTACTCGACGTATAAAAGCTGTTTTATCTCTGACACTACCATTTGCAACAACTTTATGGCATAAAATTATGACTCATACTTTTACAGGCCTTTCCATTTTCCGTGGCCTTTTCCTTGAACCGTTTTGACCTGTACATTTTGTTAATTGCCGCGCAGCTTCTAACCTGGGTAATTGGCGATGGCTCTCTCCGCTTCAGGTTGCCGTGCTGATCTACGGAGCCTGCTGACAGAGTATCTCGGATAAATACGGCAGGAAATGGTCAAAGGGAAGGTAAAATACCAAGGGAAAGGATACCAAACACGCTACCAAGCATGGTTAGCCAGAGAGGCTAGTGATGACAAAATATTCTACCGGCCTCCAAAACAAGGTTCACTTTGAGAGGATCGTGCTCAAGAACTCCCTGTTTTAAAGCTGTGTGTGTTTAATAAAAGTAATGAAGAGTTTTGAGAACTCTCCGATGTTTCGAAAGCGATTGCTTGCGATGATGGTTCACGGCTCCAAGGCACCGCCCGCTGTCCGGCACATCCAAACTGTGGCTTCCTGTAAAACCATTGGCATGTTTGTGGAGTTTTGTTTTTACTGTCGAGGCACAAAGGAGGTGAACAGGATGGCCACCAAGGAACAGCATGTGAACAGAGTGATATTAAAGAGCGATAATAAGGTGAGTTCATTGTCGCAACAGGAAATGGAAAAGGATTCTCTCTACAACAGTAACAAACTTGTGGTCTTCTTAAGGTAATAAAACATAAGATAAAATCAAAGAATAAATTAGTAAAAAAGATCAATAATACAACACAATAAGAGACTTAAACGCCTGTTTTTTGCTGGCCACACACACACACACATACATGGCGATCCTCAGACAGGCACGAGCATGCCAGCACACAGTTGCACGCGAAGACGCATTCCTGCAATATGTGTGTGGCCCGAGTCATCTTTCCGCCTACAGACTAAATACATCCCAGATACCACAGTGCCCTGGGATTTCTGTGGTGATGCGGCGGGTTCTTTGTTTACTCGAGGCCAGGGGGGTCAGCGGGAGGCCAGGGTCTCTGTACCCATCAGTCAGCAGCCGAGGTCACACGGTCCAGCCCCGGAAACCCTTATAGGATGTGCTCTTGTGTGGGTTATCTGCGACGAGGATGCAGTGCTGGGCGGGCATCTAGCCGGGGGGGTGGGTGTAGACATCAGAAGAAACTAAAGACAAATACAGATCAGAGGGACAAAGTCATTTTGCATTCTCATTTTCATCTGGGACTTTCCCCCCATACCATAAAAACCACGTCTGTAACCGTCTGACTAGCTGTGGAGGGAAATCACAGAACTGACCAACCCTGCATGTTTGGTATGTGGCCAAGAGGGTGCTGTATCCTGTCCGGTCTGGAGGTGACCAAAGGTTCAGAAAATTACACTCTGGAAAGAGTATGGCTAAGTGGACCAGGTAGCATTGCTGCATTGGTCCCGGGTGGGGGGGCTCTCTCTGCACATTTTAGTGTAGGGATCCACAAAGAACGCTGTACGCCAAACCTGCCTGGCGTGTGTGTGTCACTGACCTTCACAAGAAGTGCTGCCCACATGCTGTCTGTCATAAGAAGACACACACTTGCACACACACACACACACACTAGTGGTGGGGTCTTCCAGCTGAATCTCCAGAGACCAGGAAGAAAACACGGCTGGGATCAGCTCACATGCAATTCAGATGAGCGCTGTTAATCCAGCATGAAATTAAATTTAAAACTTGGACTGCAGCTCATTTCTCTCCTTTGATTTTTTGCCAGATACCACGAGAAGGACGGCGGCCCACGCGGGCGCGGCGCGATCGCGTGCGTGTGCGCGCGCGCGCGCGCGGTCCGTATGTGCCCACGTGCGCGCGCGCAAAAATGACAGCGAGCCGGAATGGTGCGGCTGGGCTGCGCTATCCGCGCATCTCAAACACTCACCGAGAGGTCAGGAACATTGTTCTCATAAATAGCCGCTATTGTATAACACGGCGAGATATCACAGTGAGGGATCTGACTGGGCTCTTGCAATGTGCGTTGTGATCGGTCGGAGCTTCTTTTTTCTAGGCTAATGTTCACGTCGGGTCAGGATTGGAGGTGGAATTGAGCGATGCTGCTGAGTTCGGGGTTACCGAAGAACGGTACCCCTCGCTTCACTTTGGACGGCTAAGCAAACACTTTGAAATAATAATAGATCAGTACAAAACCTGCATATGTGATACGTTTACTAAATATATTATATATATAGTATATTTAAAACAAGTGTAAGGTACATGCACAAGCATCATTAAATACA
Source organism: Isichthys henryi (assembly GCA_026776945.1). Lineage (NCBI taxonomy): Eukaryota > Metazoa > Chordata > Actinopteri > Osteoglossiformes > Mormyridae > Isichthys > Isichthys henryi. Next base: position 818,537 of record JAODJX010000112.1, read on the forward strand.
TAAGTATAATGTTAAGTAAACAGTTTGCCCGCATAATATTCGTGTTGATTTTCACCACCTGAAAATATAATAAAAATATGAATCAGGCTCAAAGATTAGCTATATGAGTTACCAATTTATTTGATTTTTCTTGTTTTTTTAATTATTCCGTTATAAATAAATCGCCTAAAACTCTTGTGTCAGTGACCACAATGACCTAATAAAGGGGTTAAACATAAAAGAATTAGGCGATATGTTTTATGATTAATTTAGAATTAATTTTGGTTTTGGTATGAAATGAGAGAGAACATATCAATCAAAAAAGTAAAAAAAAATATATATATATACAAATAAAAGCAGTGTCATTCACAGTTATATTTATGGTGTGAAAATGCATGCCTGTCTTAAAATCCTCAGCACACAATGCCCCCCCCCCAGTCCCGTGAAATGCCCCAGAATACCCCTGGAGCAGGGTTTTTAGTGGCGTACCCCTACAAAAGGGGGGGGGGGGCGCCGGACTGAATCTAACATGCTTTTGTGTACACAAAGGCGCTGTGTTCCTAGATAAGATTGGGGGCTATATGAAATAAACGGCTCGCCGGTCTTTCACGTCCCTAACAATGTGGCTGACGGCCCTGTCTCGTTCCTGGCTGCGTTCGGGCGGCACAAAGAGGGATCCGCTCCCAGACAGAGGGGTCAGGGGTCAGTTTGGACCTCTGGACATCTCCTATGCAAATGCCAGGCCCGTGTCATGTGAACACAGTGTGATTCACCCGTCCTCAAACAAAAGAGAAAATAATAATAATGGTAAGACAGCAAGCTTGTTTGAAAGGCGCCAAACAACAACTGCGGTCTCAGATCACCAGATTAGCCATCAGGTCATCTGCTCTGAAATCCATTTACACGACTCTGCCCTTCGGTCGTCGGCTCGGTGCAAGATTTATGATCTTTTACCCCATCGTGTCATGCACTTGGTCCCTCCTAATTAAAGGAGACATTATTACTCAAAATATCCATGTAGGGCCAGAGACCAAGAGAAGGTCTGTACGCTCCTCTGGCTGCCGAAAATAACCACAGGAAGCTCCGACATTCCGGCCCCTCCTCTCGGTATCTCGAGGGGGGTGTTGGGGAGCCTCTTCCAAACTCTCTGATCCACATGTTCTGGGCCGAGCGGTTTGGCCTCCTCAGCGCTGACCACCCAGACATAAATGAATAAAAACCTAAAAGAGTAAATAAAACTAAAAAAGGTGACTTTATGAAACAAACCCTTATTGCCCGCCCTTTGGCCCTTGGCATTTCGGCACTACCCCCTTAATTCCTTCGGAAGGTGACATCACTGTTTTCATCTGCGGGTGTAATGATTACCTTTGATGAAAAAGGGGGGGGAAACTTGCAGGAATGACAGAAATTTAGCATTTAAGGTGAGAACAAGGGATGGTTTTACAGATGTGGCGTGTCACTTGGGGCAGTAGAGGCTCTGTACAGGGTGTACAAAGGGCGCTCATATCTGCAGAAATAACCTGCTTTTGTTGTGGGTTTAATGTAGAGGGGGGGCATGCCCCATGGGTGCTGGGGACGCAGCCTACCATCATGCCACCCCCCTGCGGGGCACGCTCCGTTTATTACCACTGCCGTCGTCATGGCCCAAGGCGTGGAACACGTCGCCAAGTGAATCGGGAAGGCCGGTGAAACAGCGGACCGGGAGATGCCACCGGCTGCCCATTGGGGAGGGTCGGGCACGCACGCCAAGGTGGAGGGGAAAATGGTGCGTGAGTTTGTGTCATTGCGACAGCCATGCGTGCAAGGTCATCGGAAGCATCACCCTCCTGTCACACATCCAGCCCTAAACACGAAGCAACGCTGATAATTATTTTTCATAGATAAATGCATGCAGAAATGTATACATACACACACACACACACACACAATGCATTGGCACAAGTCACCGTGCACCTCAATCGAATTACGTGGCTGCTGGATGAACATGTCACCTTTGGATTTATTCATTTGCATAAAACAATTACCCCATGGACAGTGGGTTCGATGTCGCCCCGGCAACTCGCTTCAGATGGTGGCATCAGCTTGAGACACACTAGACTGACTATAAATTAGCAATGAGCTGGGTCTGGCCAAGATGCATTATAGTGGTTATAAAGCATGAGGATTTATTTAAATAGATAACACACATGCAAATATGCCCGCTGGCATGGCAACCATCTTGATATGTGCTCTCCATATGTGGATCACGGCGCCCCTCCACACTCTGGAGACAGAACGGGAGGCAGTAATGAACTCTGATCCGTTATTAGGGCACAACAGCGGCCGTCTATTAACTCTTAATGGCTTAAATACAGTGTCTGTCCTCCGAGGTATGGAGTCCGGATTCGCGTCCCGGTTTTTATTTTTTGATTTAATTCGTCACCAGGAGAGCCGGAAATGCGATTTATAAAAGGTGACAGGTCACAGTGTTTGATTTAGAATCGATTATGAATAATGTAATGGCAGGCAGCTGGTACCGAGGTTTTAAAGTCCAGTTCAAGGGATTTTCAGTGGCTTTTTTTTTTTTTTTTTAACACGCTGACACGACAAGAAGCGCGTGAAGATGCATATAACTCATACACTTGGTTATGTATATATATGTATATATGCATGCGTATTTGCATGTGTATATATTCATGTATATTTATGCGTGTTTCCATAGAGTGCAGGCTTCGCTACGGCAGTAGGCCGTCTTTCTCATTTTATTATTTTGCTTTTTTGTTTGTGAGCTTTCATTTGTCTTGCATGGATTCTCAAGAGTTAAAGGCGGGGGGTTGGGGGGGGGGGGAGTCAGCGGGGTACCTTTAATCTTTACATCTTCATGTTCTTGAGGGCATTTTACGGCACCTCTGCCTGGCTATCATTTTGTGCCGTGAAGATGTAGCCCTTTCTGGATCAATAGCTGTGCTGGGCTGAACACCTAATGGGAATCTTGCTGAGGGGACCGGTGGAGACGCCTCGCTCCCTCAATCCCCGCTAAAGACGCCCTTTGTTTCAGTCTGCGTTTTTTTTTTTTTTGTACCACAAAATCCCATTAAGCGCAGCCGAATGGGAGAGCAGAGCGCAGAGCATGCAGGTCTATGGAAATGCAGCTCTCTGCCATGCAGATCAGCTTGGGGCTCCTCTGCCTTCCCCACGCCCCCATCAGCATAACCCTATTAATGTGTGCGAGAATTTTAAGTAAAATTAATGCTTTAAAAAGCTATCGAAGAAAATAAAGAGGCCTGTGTTGGAAGCATTCTCTTCAGTCTCATATTCTCCGCAGAATAATTAATCGTAATACGCGGGAATATTTATCTACACCGTTTTCCATATGGCGAACGTGTTTTATCCATTAGCATACTTTAGGAGAGCTGCTCCCTCTACCCTCTGGGAAATATTACATTAGGTCCTGGATTCTTTACCTATGAACACAAAGCGAAGTGGATGTTTATCGCCCAGTCCTCCCACCTGCATGATGACTGACTGACAGTTCACCTTTGTTGTAGCACTGTGTACCAGCCGTGCCCTTAATCCCGCCCCTTTTCTTGTGCCCTCCACCCCGGTCAAAGTGATAGCCAATGAGAGGGATCCACAGCTGGTGGAGGGCCGATCAACGGTGGGTGTGGAGTAACGTCCTGAATGGCCACAAAGCGATAGCCAGAGATGACAAACCCTCGTTCACACGCAAAGAAAAAAAAGAAGATTGGGAAAGTGGGATCGGGGGGTGGGGGTGTCCAAAGACAAGCCGAACCCGAGGATTTACTGCAGCCGAAGGGTGTAGATTAAAGATATGAGAAGGAGGCAAAAGCAGCTGGATATTAGCATAACTTGGTATTCTTCTGACTGGCATGAACAAATTTTACGAACCTAAAGTGCATTTTTAAGCAAATATGTGAGGAGGTTTATATGTTTGTTTGTTTTCTATTTGCTGCACACACACACACAAAATTGTACTCATATCTTTGTGGGGACTCTCCATTCATTTCTATGGGCAAAACCCTAATCCCAACAATGACAACCTTAACCCCCACCCAGCCCAATAACGAATAAGTAAGCAAACAAAATACAAGTTTTTTGTATTTTTTATAAAACAGATTTTCATAAAATTGAGTTTCGTTTGTAGGGACTGAAAAGATCCTCCCGACAATGTCAAAGTAACAGGTTTTTATCACATTGTGGGGACATTTACTCCTCACAATGCCATATATACATGACCCCCCACCCCCACTCCCACCACAGATTAAGTATATATATGTTTTTGGGGGAGTATCCATTCATTTCCTTAGGCATAACCGTTATTCCAACTATGACAACCTTAGCCATTGCATTCACAGATTTGTATAAAATTGAGTTTCCCCTTGTGGTAATAAGTAACAGGTTTTCATCACATTCCGAGATAATTACACGATCACACAGACACATGCAAGCACACACCCTCACACACAGATGCCCACCTATTGTTGTACATGTCTTCCTTTGTGAACTAGCAGAACTATAATCAATATTGAAACTGCTGAACTTAGGTCCCGTGAGAGTTTTTTTCACTCTTTCCTCATCTCCATAACATTTGTTATCTGATCTCAAACATTGCAACATTAACATTGCAAGTGATGACTTACTGTGAAACTAAGCTTTGCTTGATATAAATAAAGTGTTACAATGACGATGAGAGAAAAATAAGGCAAAGTATATGTGGTGAAAACATCCAATAATCTGACAGACACTTAACACTGGTGATTTATTATTTTTATAATAATATTATTATAGCATATCAATAGCATTTACTTAGAAGATATCAAATCAATGATCAATCAATTTACAGTACTGCAAAACTAAAACATTCATTAGCGTTATATTCATTTCCCTATTATTTATTCAGCTTTATAGTTGTTTTGAGATAATCAAAATAATTATAATTTTTTTAACGCGTGAGGGTCAGTAATAATATACGTAGCTGTACTCTGCAATATGACCTATACATTACCCCCATTAATTCTGCAGGCTGCAGTGTAGGGGATAGTAATGACATTGGACCAGGCGCTAACGTGGTTTTCGACATTTTAGCACATAAACAAGCGGCACATTCATGGCGATACAGAGCTGGCTTGGGTACATAGTTAGCGATGGCTAAGTGGGCCTGTCCCTGTTGTCTTTACATCCGCCTGTGTCCGGCACTCATGTAATCGCTCCTCTTTTTTAATTTGCTTCTGCAATCCCCTTCTCTTCGGGGTCTGGCTTCCTCGCTGGGCTCAGACGCCACATCACTGCCTTGCAGTGACATCTGCTGGGAAGCAGAGGGCGAGAGCTGTTACCACCCCCTGGAGTCTGTCTGTGTTAGCCTGCAACCAACTGTGACAGAGTGCGGCCTCTGCCAGGCCGGCCTGTTCTGCCCATCGCCTACTCCCCCATTTTTATTTTTTTTGCTTTACCGTGGGCCATGCTTCTACCACCACCCCCCTTTGTCTCGATCAAGAGTTGCCATTCGAAAAACGTAAAAAGGACTTTGTCTAAGCAATGTCGAGGTGGGTGGAGAGATCATGACTGAGAACTCTGTGCCTTTTCAGTGCTCACCGGGTATCGAAAGCAAAGGTTTCAGCCAGCGTCCGGGGTTAAGCTTAGCAGTAGATGTGTAGCCAGCAGCTGAACGAACTGACCTCAACACGGTAAAGTCTAGTGTACAATTTTGGTTGGAATAAAACTTAGTTGGAATAAAATTGTAAGGAAAGTGACTGCAGAACATTCAAACATGCATGCCATTTGAAATGATAAATGATCAAATAGTATAAATAGCACATTAATTTAATATTATAATGTTCAATTATCATACAAAATTTTGCTAGAATAAAACACTTAGTTAGGTCTGCACACAATGCCACCCCAGTTCCATGTATAAATGTACTTTTTATATAGTTTTTATAAAGTAATAAGGAAAAACATTAAACTGCAAATAGAGAAAACAAATTTAAAAACTTGAAACAAAAGTGATATTTGTTTTACTTAATATACTTAATTATAAACCATTACTTTATGCCTTTGCGTGTGTGCACACACACACACACACACACACACACACACAGACACACACACAGATAAGGACAAAAAAATGAGACATTCCTTTATTTTTGTAGAATACTTCTGTTAATAGAAGAAACGTAAGGATACCTAGAAGATAATGCATAAACCTGTAAGCACCACAGTCCCATCTGTATTACTATCAGATATACATACATAAATATATATATGGGACCCCCCCCCCCTCCCAATTTGACCCCCCTCCCA
>JAODJX010000112.1:830820-854721 GCA_026776945.1 Isichthys henryi
CCAGGCGGAGACTCGAACCCGGGTCCCAGAGGTGTGAGGCAACAGTGCTAACCACTGCACCACCATGCCGCCCCCATATATATATATATATCAAGAGATGTGCAGTATTAAAAAATGCAGTAGGAAATAGCATCGTGTGTGTGTGAGATGCTTCTGTTCATGGGTCCATGGAAGAGTAAGAAATCTACAAGAAAAGCAACTTCAGTAAAACTTACTTAATACTAATTATGAAACCATCGGGTCATTATAATGACGATGACAACAGGAACAATACTGCTTACACAACTACAGTAATAATAATGATAATATTACTACTACTACTAAAATAATAATAATAATTATTATTATCCATCCATCCATTTTCCAAACCGCTTATGCTACTGGGTCACGGGGGGTCCGGAGCCTATTATAATTATTATTATTAATAATAATAATAATACCTGAAGGAGAAAATATGAAATAGTTCATTTTGATCACATTGCATGTTTGCTTCTGGTAATGTGACAGCACTCATACATCAAATAAAAAATGAATATTTAAGAAGTAAATTGAATGTAGAGTATATTAGTCACTGATGATTTGCAAAAGCCGCTTTACCAATTTGTGGGTCACTCATAAACCTCAGAGGTAAGAGACATGAAGTAATGGGAATGTCTTCTCCATAAATAGGTACAGTACCAGCCAAAAGTCTGCACACAGCTACTGAAATTCATTTGTTTTTCAACAAGAAAACAACCCTAAGCACCACCTCTAGGTTGTGTAAATACTATATTATCTTGAGAATAAGGAAAGAGATGGAGTGCTGAGACAAATGACCCCATACTGGTACTGTATGTAAATAAGAAATATGTTACTAGTTATATAGAATATGAGTGAGAAGAGAAACATGGCCGGAAGCACATGCCACAATGGTATCGTACAACTGTAGAAAATCAATTAGAAGGAGTGAAAGGGACCAATGGGAGGTTGGGCAGAGGGTGCTGCCAAAATGGCGGATGGCTTGGCGGATCGCCAGCGGCTGCTTACGAACACCTGTTACCGTTTGTCAGCAAGGCCGTAGTCTTTCTGGCATAAGTACTCTAAATAGGTGAGCTAAATGGGCAGAATGCTCTAGAAAAAATGCAGCTCGTAATTGCTGCGTGTAGTAATCATGAAATGGGTATGAATTATCACCAGTTTGGAATCTTACCAACGTGCTGTAGCAGTGTACAGGCGAGCATTAATAAAAGTTAGGGTAGACTACAACACATTACCCATCCATCCATCTCTAAAATGCTTATCCTCTAGATATTTGCAGGGGGCCAGAAGTCTTTCCTGGCAACATACGACATGAGGACGGGGAACTACCTTGGACAGGATTTATTATTACTAATAAATTCACTGGTGAAATACACTTATCATACAGTGTTATTGTGTAGTTGAAACAAATGCAAAGTCATGACTTTGCATGCTACATATATTTTAAGCCAGGTACGACTGATCATCACCTGAAGATAACTGCTTTCTACCTTCACAGCACAATTATCATGCTAGCTGGACGACTAGAGTGAGGAGAACGTGGATTATTGATCTGCGGCTTGTGACCGATCTCACCAGGCATCTTCACTCCATCACAGCATCATCCAAGATACGTTTCTCATCTTCAAGTGCCCTCCTCTGGCCACCAGAAAACCTGTTGTTCGCACGGTAAAGAAATGCTCACCTCTGTGATGGTTTAAAAACAGCTTCATCACCTGGCCTCGCTTGTGCCGCGGAAGCTGACGCGGTAATGAAGTCCTCACTGAGTCCACGCGACCTCAGGCTTGGCTCATGCTTGCTCTCTATTCCAACAGAGCAGCAGAGATGACAAACTGTTGCTGGTCTTTTGGCAGGGGAGCCGTGCCACAGTTTAAGCAGAAATTAAGCTGACATGACCCCGAGTGGAGCAGCTAAACAGGAAGCCCACTTTGCCTGAGGTAAGCATATGGCCTGGGCTGCAGAGAAGAGACTGGCGCTGTGCTCTGCGCTGCCAGGACGACCTCACACCTGATGGTTCTCTCGTTGCCTTTTAGTGTGTTTTTTTTTTCCTTACGATATCACCTAAGCCACAGTCCTTTGGCTATATGGCACAGCACTGACCCATCTGAGATCCTTAGTTGGCCAGCAGTACGCCGGAACTATGATGAAAAATGATTGGAAGGACAACGTAGGATGATCTGGTCTATAAACCAAATTCATATTAATATAGTATTTTTATTATATATATAATATTATTTATTCTCATAGTTTGCACTTGTATTTATTGTGTTATTGAAGCATCCTAATTTGTATTAGTGATTTGGGTGTTGTGTTTCTTGGTCCATGGAATAAAAAGCACAACAAGATTTTCATTGGATATCACAGCTGCCTGTTTATTGTGCAGGTGAAAATAAACTCTTAAGTATTGCATATCCCATCTAGTAGACTGAAATTGGATCAATGTATTTTTCTGTTAGTCACATAATATCATTATAAACATTATCGTTGTCCTAAATCGGATTCTCTATATGGAGGGAAATTGTATATTAGTGGAACAAAGATGGACACTGAGCCAATGGTCTCCCTTTATGGTTTCAAGAAATAAATAAATCTGATTTATTTCAGCTTATGGAGTAGGTGACAAACCATTTTAAACAGCTAAATTTAAATACGCTTTTAATTTATGCGCTCATGCGCTGGTTTGGATGGAGCTATGAACACGTGTTTGATGCAGGAAATTACTAACTACTGCAGCTGTGTTTATAGCAGCATTACCTGAGTTTCTTTCAAAGAAAATGATTCCGTGAGCATTTCGCCATTTCCCTGTGTCTATCTATCGAGAAACAAACAGATCATTTAAACTTCCGTACATTTATTTAAATAAACAAAGTATGAATTTGAGATTCATTATAATTACACCCGTATATAACTTGTTAAAAATGTTATCAGTCCTGTACAGTACATAACATTTAGTGCAAAAGACGATATTAAACAACTTAGTGACTTAACTGACAGTTAATCTACACTGGACAAACATCTAAAGTATTTGACTATCTGGTACATAGATTTTGTTAAATCAGTGTGAGATTGAGAGTTTCACTACAGACAACACAGATTGATTAAACTTAAAACCATACCAGTCAATGATTTTTGGCCAGCATCTCTATATCACAGTGGGATAGTACAGCTTAATGTTTATGCCAAGTTAGCAAGGCATGTATGCTGATCAGAGAATTACGGAAAATAATATATCAGCAAAATCGACACACTACCACGCTACTCCTGGAGTACTAAACTCTTCCTACAGCATGTTTTTATTTGCCAGTCTGGCTTGTTTTCATACCGTAGTATTTGCTTAATGCTACCAAACACAATAGAGTTGACATCTTCATCCATATTTAATGGATCTTTTCTCCTTAAAGCTGATAATTCGGCTTCCAAACAGAAGGACTGGAATAGAATAGAAAAAAAAACACTGCAATAATTATGGGGAAATTAAGAGAGCACCAATTAAAAGACAAAGGATGAAACACGTTAATTGCTTGCCGTAATGATGGAACAAACCTATCCTACGATGTAAGTGTCTCATATTGCTGCATTCGGCTTTGTCACGTCTCATCGTCCTTTATCTGCGGTTTTGATTGGCAAGCACCCCCCCCTGTACCCCGGTTATTACCGTGGTAACACCTTTACCTGTGGGGCACGGCTGATGCAGTGTCGCCTTACTGAACTGCACGATCTAAAGTACCAGGGAATGCAGTGCCACAGCAGAACGTGTGCACACAGCGACGGATTAGCAGCAATCAGTTAGAAGTCAAGTCAGGCTAGAACATTGAGGCTATGGAGATGCTGTCGTTGATGTTTTGTTTGTTAGGTTTGGTCACGTCTGGCCGAAACATGCTGCTTTGGCATCAGCGCCACCGGGCAGCCTGACACGTCCGGGGTTGTGGGTTTACCCCCAACCCTTGGCTCTGTCTGTGTGGACTTTGCATGTTCTTCCCATGTTTGCTCTGTTTCCACCAAAGAGCTGTTGTATTGATGCAGACTGGCAACCCATCCATAGTGTCTTCAGCCCTGTGCTCACTGTGACCCTGTAGCAGATCAACGTTTTTGGGAAATAGCCGAACAGGAGACCAGCAGTGTTCAACAACAGATACTGATTTAGCTTTGGTGAAGCGTTCCTTCAAAAACATTGCATGCTGAAAACTTAATTTCTCCTTTGTTTCTGCACAGAGTTCAGTACTTGCACCCTAATAAATGACAGATCCACTTAGGATCTTCATTTCCGCAAGTGGTAAGTTATCACCCATTGACATGAATGACCCAGATGATCACAAGTGACCAAAATTTTGAATATTTTTTTATACCTTACAGCGCAGTTTTACTGCAGATTTTAAGACTTTTGCAGACAATGCGTTTTGTTTCAACCTGATGTGATGTTTCATTTGATCATCTACCATTCTGTAAAGATAGTGAAATGTTAATATTGATTTCTGATGGTAATATTCAAATAGTTTTAAAATGCTCTGCCAATTTCAGTACAGTATTAGCAAATTTATGTCAAAAGTGATGTGCATACTTTTAAATATACACTTTATAGCATGCAAAAATATAAATGACTTTAACGAAAGGTTATATCCTTTTATTATTTGCATATTTAAATATTATTACTTGTGGCTGTAGCCTCTGGGATAGGCTCCGGACCACCCCCAAGACCCTGAAAAGGACAAGCGATTACAGAAAATGGATGCATGGTTGGATGGATTGGCAGATAGAAATATTATTACACTTTACATGCACAGCAATGAACATAAATTAGATGGTATAACATTTTTGTTGAATTATCTTGCTGTGTAGGTCTAAGCATACATTGAAATGGTAATAATTTGATAATGCTACATCATCTCACACGGGGCCTGTAATTCCAGGCAATCCCTGTGTATGTGTTTCAGGGTATAATGATCTGTGTGATCAGAAATACAGCGGAGGATTATGCATATGAATACAGAGGGAAATGTAGTGGGATTTATTATAGCTGGCAGGAACTGTGGGAGTTTTCATTACAGAGCCTCTGAAACGCAATTGTTAATTCATAATAATAGGAGGCACCCCCTGGAATTCTAGTGGAAAATGGGATTCCCTAGCATGTGCGGAGTGGACGGCCAGGCAGACGGAGCCCCCTGCTCCCTGGCTGAAAGATAGCCAACAGGTCGAAGGTGGTGATTTCATCTAGGGGTTTTTCCCGCTTGCCACCACAGTTTTGACGCCTGGTGTACCAGGTGGCATTTTGCCCCGTATCCAATTCCCAAGGTTTAGTTTGTCAGCAAAGCCTTAGCCAGGCTTCATATTACCACACCCTGGGTTTGCTAGTGGTGCTAATGTCATAATAAGCTACTTGCACGTGTAATTTATTCGCTCTGAAATCAGTCCGTTGCCTTCCCTTCTGTATTCTGTTATGAACTGTAACACTGCATCTGAACTATCATCTGTTACTGGTGGTTCCATTGGCCTTCCTGTTCTGTTGGTACAACATACATCCTTGTTCATTCTACACACCAACCTCACCAGCACTGGTGTCACTTGCGGTGCCAGATGCTCGGAACACAGATGCTAGAACACATACTATGAGTTTGAAATCAGTAAATGAATAAAAGGTGTTTAACGGCACACTGGGCGAGCTGAAGTTCAGAGCTTTATGCTTAGGCACACAAGCGCCCATAGCGTCCAAAGCCATTGTTTTAGCATGTGCTGCACCCTCACCTTCATGTCCACTCATGCATCCATGATTTTCGAGCATTTATTGAAAAGTCACAGACCTGGCATGTTAACACAATCGCTGGGGGTGCCAGTAGTTATTTTCTTTATACCAATTACACGAGCCAGTGTTAACACGGCTTTATTTATTTCAGGTTAATTGACTTTATTCGTCTATTAGGTGTCATCGAGCCCATGTTGACTCCTGGCAGCCGTATTGACACCATCCATCGTGATCTCTGTCTCCTGTCCAGGTTTGCAGGCTTCCCCGTGCCATGCCCAATCTTCTGATGAACAATTCCAGCCATATTTTCATTTTACCTTTGACATTATAGCGTTCCCCATGCCTGAAATAGGACACCTTAAGTCTGTGTTGAAAGATCTTTAGCATAATCTTGCTGGCATGTGATAGAAGGGGACCCTGTATGGTAGTTTGCACACTCTGTCACGTCGTCCTTCTTTAGTTTTGGAATATAAACCATTCTCTTTCATTTTCACCATTTTTTTCTGATTCCTCATGGATGACTTTGAATTCTGTCAAAAGTTCCACTGGTTCTTTATCAAGTAGATCCAACTTCTCACGTCAGTTTCTGGTGTCTTCCTGGGTATATCGTACTCCTGGTCAGTTCTTAGAAGTTGGAAGGCCTTGTTGAGAATGTAAGCCGCTTGATTTTTTTGTGAACTTCATCTGGCGATGTCTCGGTGCAAAGAGAATGGTTTCCATCAATCATTGGAGCTGCAAGTTTTCTTTTCCAGCATATGGTGAAATCAGCAACTGGAAATCTAACTGCTTTGAGCCAACCGCTTCATAAACACCAATCACACTCCGAGGAATCTCTGCCTCAGTAGTATACGGAGTGCCTTTTGACCACAGGGTCCTGCCCTGCAACACATCGATATTAATTCTGGTGCGTCTGTCCTTACGGTTATATAGACATGGTACTGAAGTGGTTTACCATCGCCTACTTCCACTCAGTTTGAATTAGCATCATTGCCATTGTCACCACTGTAATCCACCACTGATACAATCCTATATCACCACTGGCCAAAATAGGTAGTTGGATTCATGTAGCTAAGACCCGCTAAGACTTGTCTGCCATGCATGACCATGAAAGGAGCTGAAAACATCAGGGAACTCTCAGCTTCCCTGATGCATGCAAGCCTCCACACCCCAACAAAGCACCCAGCCACGAGGAGGATTAACACACTAAGTTGGATTAAAGAGATTTCTCTGAAGCTCTTGTATCACCTTTCACAATGAGAAAAAGGTGTAATTTCAGCCATAGAGGAGAAGCCTGCAGACGTACAACCTGCAGGGCAGGTAGAGCTGTTTTGCATCCTGTTTTCTGCATTCCTTAATTACCTTACCATGCATGAAAGACTTATTCTAGTTATGTAACCAAGGCATCAATGCATAGCATTAATTTGCATATAAGTCTTACTAAATCCACCTCAAAAAGGACATGCTTTTATTATATGTGTTTGAATGCAGGTTAATTCCCATCTCAAACAGCCAAGAGAGCGCTGCACAGAATCAGGCACACTGTGGTGTAGCTGGTAGTCAAGCATTGTGACTTGTTTTATACGGACTTTACTTGCTTGCTGGATGCTAAAGGTAAACCAGATTACCACACATGACCTAGAAAGAGGACTTTCTGAAGGCTCCATGCCAAAGCTACAGCTGAATGCAGCTGAAAACTATTCTGTTTACATAAAGAATAAATGGTGCATGGTAGAGTCTGGATTAAGCATGTGATCAAGTTATTCTAAGCATGATTGTCTGCACACTCTGCTCAGTGGCCCCACCCACAAACTGCTCATTGACCCCACCCACAAACTGCTCTTTGACCACACCCACAAACTGCTCATTGACCCCACCCACAAATTGCACAGTGGCCCTACCCACAAATTGCACAGTGGCCCCACCCACAACCTGCTCAGCGACCCCACCCACAAATTGCACAGTGGCCCCACCCACAAACTGCTCATTGACCCCACCCACAAATTGCACAGTGGCCCCACCAACAAAGTGTTCAATGACGCCACCCACAAGCCACTCAGTGACTCCACCCACAAACCACTCAGTGACTCTACCCACAAACTGCTTGGTGAACTCATCCACACCCAGCTCGGAGAACCACACACTACTGGGAGGTTTAATACTGGATTTCTGTGTTTGTAGGTGTGCTGCTGGTGATGCTATTATTTATGAGACCGTCAGTCCCCCAATTAAAAAATAATACTCACAGACTATAAAGCCGCTCCTGAAATATACTCTAGATATGTCCGTTAACCTTCTGACCAACTTACCAACTGCTTACTCATTTACCCCAGCTATGTTTTTAACAAGTCGGAAATCACTTCAAGTAGAAAATGAGGATATCGGCCATAAACCCCCCCACACATGCCTCTTCTTGTTTAATCCTCTTAATGGGGTCAGCAGGCATTTTGAGGGGAGCGCCACACGGCGTCTGGGATCTCAGGTGCTCTCTTTCCCTGGGAAGTCAGCGAGGAGGGGGGGCGAGGTGTCTGTGCTGCGGTGTCAGGGAGGGGGAGGGGGGCGCAGCCCTCGCTTCTAGGCCCCTCCCCTTTTCGCCAGGGAATAAGGTACCGTCCCAAGGCTGAAACAAATAAAAAGCCCTCATTACCCCCCCTCCGCTGAAAGGATGAAGTCACTTCTGCCCACTTGCTTTGAGTTCTTTGTTTTTTCCTCAAGCTTGTTTAAACCTCCATCTGTTCCTAGATGCTGCCTGTTTCCCAGCTATCCTCTGATGTTTTATGTCATGTTGGAATTGTTAAATAAAGATTTTTTTTTTTAAGAGTGGATATGAATCATTTTATCCCATCTGTTATGATACTAAATCTGCGTGCGTAATTCATTTCATTTCATATAAATAATAAACGGCACTCCAAAAATACATTTTGCATAAGAACTAAACAGAATTAAATACAGAATTCACTGTATAGGATGTAAAAATAAAACTGCGACTCTTGTTTATTTCCGGTTTGATTCGGCCAACATAAACGTAGCATCAGACACGCTATCCCATCTTAGCAATAGAAAATGCATCATTGATTAGATTAAAAAATCCAAACAGGAAGGTATTGGCAAATGGATAATAGTATTCTTTTTTAAAATTCCGTATGCAATACCTTGAATGATGTTATAAAAGTAATATTTAAAAAAGAATGCTGCTCTACCAACAGGTCAAAGCAATTAGAAAAGAAACCATTGAAAAGAGATAGAAGATTTGCCCAGAATATTTGAAATTCAGTAGAAATACCTTCATGTCATCGGCAGTATCAATATATATTGAAATGTGATCGACTGATATAATTCCCAGTCGCTTATAATTCAGAAAAATGTGAGTGGACAATCAATATAGCTTTGGCAAAAAAAGCGAGTTAGCAAATTAGTAGTAGTAGTTCCGCTGTTTGGCAATTCAGCGAATCTCTGGGTTATATAATAGGACCCTTTTCAACACTGATCGCAAGCCGCTTTGGACAAAAGCGTCCGTTGAATGAATAATCAGTGCCCGCAGGATCCCCTTCTCGTAAGACGCCCCTAGCGCACTTTCGGATCTGCCGCTGCTGTCAGTGAGTTTCTGTGTTCAGTAGCTAAGCGCGGTGCTGTAGCGCTTAGACGACCGAAGGCAATGAGCCCGCAGACAGTCTGCAACAGGACCGCACCCCCAGCCAGCCGGAGCGCGGCGCTCAAAGGGCCGTCCGCACTTTCCGCATAATGCAATTTTAGTTTTATCTTTATTGTTATTTCTTGCATGCGACGCTTTGCTGACAAGCCGCAGTGAATTGTTGTAAAGCGCTTTGAGCACAGAGTCTTCTCTTTTTAAAAAATTGGATACAGATGTTTAATTAGTAATGGATGTCGCGAGGGAAAAACAAACAAACAAAAGTAATAGCACATTAAGTTACTAATAAACCATCACAGAAACAAGAAAGGAAGTGATTTACCTGGTGAAATCGAATGGAAACCTGCATTCTTGCAAATATGTAAAATCTAAAACTACGTACTAATAATATTTAGCGCCAGCATGTAGCGATTATAAGCAAGAAAAAAAAAGCATGGGTAACTTAGAACAATTGAATAACAAATGAAGATTATATTACGACTGTAACCAGGGTTTGATTGTCTTGGATTTTTGCCCATACAGGGCCACCGTACAAACATATATACAAACAATAAAATGTACTAATTGTTGATGATTTTGCGGGGGTGGGATGATTTTTTTCTGAGGTGGGGGGGCACAACCCCATCAGCCAATCGGGGAAAATGCCTGGTATGTCAGATAGCCAGTCCAGCCCTGACTGTAACCACACACCAGATTTTGCGGATTAGGTAAATTAGAATGTATATGAATAAGCAATCTGCTTTATTCCTAATTTAAATGTAATCACAAGACATCAGAGTGATAAATTGAAATGGCCAGATTATGTAAAATATCTTCATATTGGGATTAGATGGCTAATTTTTTTTAGACAAATCTTGTATCAACTGTTTGTTGACTGCACTTTGGGGAAGCTGGCAAGGTCAAAGGTTGACGACAGCAGTGAGAAGCGAGGAACCACACCAGGAGCCACAAATCAATTACTGCCATACTGATCCACCATGGAATGTGCAATGTTCTCACCGCCAAGATGCACGAGCGGCGTGCAGAGGGAAGCGATGTCGTCGTTTCTGCCTCTGTGCTCTGGGACAGCTCAGGCCTGGAAATACCTGATGGAGGAGTTACGATTAATCTGCTAACAAATTGTGTTGCCTTCCTCAGCCGGCTCTTTCTCCTGCTGGCAGTCACTGTCTTACAATCTGTACCTCCATATGTTAGAGGTACGGTGTCTCCAATGTGTTCTGAAAGAATGCGTCGGATAAGTGAAGTTTACAGTTTTCGATTGCACTTCGCACCCGCGCCTTTGCGATTCCGTGACATCTCAGCACTCTGAGGTCGTTGCTACTCTAAACATTCGTACTTTTTGACAGATAACTTAATGCTGCAGGTAAAGTTTGAATGAAGGCTGTAATTGTCCTTTCCTTCAGATTTGCTCTCCTGTGTTGCCATATGTGCTTTGTTCCCCTGACTGCAGGAAGCCATAATCTAGCTCTGCCTGTTTACATCGCAGCCATCAGCTAATATCTGTTCCCAGTGTGTTGTGGCCAGCTATTTCTGAAAATAACTAAAACACAATGATGGAAACAGTAAATGAATAAATTCTAAAATGTAAATTCTAAAACAGTAACAAATTAATTCTATAAAAGTAAAAAAGATAGTTGAATTGGGAAATAGCAGCAAACTATCTATCTATCTATCTATCTATCTATCTATCTATCTATCTATCTATCTATCTATCTATCTATATGTGTGGGTGTGTGTGCTAAAATATACCAGTGAGAGGTCCATTTTTGGAAAGCAAGCGACTGCATTCGGCGCATACAGGTGAATTTACAGTAGGATGGGTTTTTACTACAGTTAGGCATGTCTGTACCTTATACTCCTATGCATATAATGTTAATATTACATATATGGTTAAAATAATGCTTCATATTAAACACCATTACTGAAATCCAGATGCCGGATATTTCACTCCAGTTCCTCTGCAGAATCAGATTTAGCATAATATCCCTGTCAGACATATATATAAGCACGATGTGTGGCGAACGGAAATGACATTTGCCGATCAGGTTTAAAGATCAGCAGCGTTGCAGTGGAACTGAGTCAAGGCTAAGGTCACCGCAAGCTTTCAGGGTGACCACATTGCACATTTATGCTGACTGCGTACAACTTAGGCTGGATCACATAGCATATATAATAAAATAGAGTGTATAACAAGAAGAGCAACAACAATAATAAGCAAATAACAATGGAATCGATCCCATTTCGATTCCTCATGCTACTTCGCACCCCGTACTGCCTTCGAAGAACTTCAGGTCTCCCCTTACACCTCACTAGTTTTATCCTGGATAAGCTTAGAAGATGGATAGATGGAAGGATAGATAGATAATATTAATACCATCTCATCTGTAGAAATGATTACTGACTCCTTATTCTTTCTGCTTCACGCTGTCAGAGGCTGCTGTCAGTAACCTGGAACAAAGTTCTGACACCGGCCCTCAAAATCCATTCCTTTTTAGTTTCTCTTCTGCCCCTGATTCTCATGTTTCAAACCTCTCCAATGATGCTCTCTCCCGATGACAGTTTCAACATGAAACACGTGGAAGAGTCCAAATAAAGGATCGCCGATGACATTAAACACAGGTATCCTTTATATAGCTATTTCATGCAAGCTTTCTTCAATCCACGAATAGAACATCCAGAAAAATGGAAAAAAAAAAAAAAGTCCTCCTCCGATGTCGTCTATCGATCCATGTATTGCAGAGCCTTTCCAGCTTTGGCGACACACAAATCCCCCGACAGGAGAGTGGTAGCGCCCCCTATTGTATGTTTGCTTGACCCTCAATAGCCAGTTTTGAGCATTCCAGACACATGTCAGTATTTGACAGTCAAAGACATCAAATGCCACCTCATCCGTAGAAATGATTACTGACTGGTAGCTTTACAAACAAGACATGTGCAGGGTGCCAATTTAGCTTCACCAAGGTTTACAGGAGAGCTTATGGGCATCAAGATAGGTATGAGTAGAAAAGGTGTCTGTTCTATAAACAGGAAAGTGCATTCAATGGGTCTAATTAAAGTCTAAGTACAAATTCTGAACTTACTGTAGCAAATAAGCAATTATAGATGACTCACCTTTTTTTTTCCCCAGAAACTTTCCTAATAATTTTATTTTAGTGACTCATCAGTAGGGATTAAATCAGCACTGATATTCCTGTAAAAAAGTTGTATTTTATACATTTCTTCAATCTTTAATTGTATTAATTTTAAAGTGAAAGTGATTAATTTACGTAAAAGTAATTGTTGACACACCACGGTACAAAACAATAAAATGTGTCCTCTGCATTTAACCCTTACATGACAGCAGGGGACAGCTCATTCAGGGCCTGAGGAGAAGTGCATTTGGGTGGCACATTGCAGGTTGGGGATGCAAAACAGCAACCTTTCGATCACAAATGTGCTCCCCTAAGCATTAGGTCACCGCTACTCCAAAGAAAGTGATCTTAATAATTAACTTCCACAGCTATAGGAAACAGAACATAAAACAGGTCAAAAAATTAGATATCAGTTTGTGGTTTTTATGATTCGGTGAAGATAAAGTGAGGTTTCTCCAGGTCCCTCTGAGATCTATTTTTTTAGGTACAGTTAAGCCATCTGCAAGGTGAAATTGATGGTTATTTCTAACGAGAATACTTCATGTAATGCCATACTGGCATCGTCTTTGTGTTACAGTGAGCTAGCATTTGTCTCAGCAAAACAGGACGTTAAAAAATGGCATCTTAATATTTTGTTTTCCTCTGGGTTTGTGTTTTTTTATAAGAGGCTAAACTTAGTGGTGCAGATGGCTGGACATGTTTTGTGTCTTCTATCTCAGACATTTCTAAGATGTTTTAAAAGTAATGATTTTTTCCTACAACTGGCCAGGGAATAGCAATAATTTCCCCCCCCCATATTGGCAATATGAGTTTTCTGTTTTTCAGCTCCCCCAGGAAAGGCAATTGTAAGACAGCTTTTGGAAGCTTGCATCCCTAAATGTGCTCTACTAAATAATATTTTATTTTAATTATTTCATTACATTTTACTTCAGTCATTAAATCTAAAATGTAATCATTTTGTGGAATAATCAGACTAGTGTTTCGGTAGGATATTAGTTTATGAAGCCTATAGCAATTTTGTCTGCCATATCGCAGAATAAATTATAGGAAATCCTTCATATCAAGTGCCTTTGTGAAATTTGTTCATTTCTTTTGTTCACAATAACACGGAACTATTAAAATGTATAAATAATTAACGGCGGAAAAAACACAGAACTTATGTTTTATGAATATATTCACAGTTCGTTTGCCATTTTAATTAATTTGAGGTTTTTGTTCCTGTCTGGTACTTTAGGTGGGAGTTTATTAGCTGCAATGACAATGGAAACATACCTGCGAATTTAAGTGTTTCAAATGGACATACTGGAATGTGGGTTGCCTCATTAATTATTACCTAATTACTTCTACTATAATTATTACTTGCGCTACTGCTACATCATGACCATCATCAAGATAATGAGGGTAACTTGGTCACATGCTATATGCAGTCGTCGTCCAATGCCTATAGAAATGTATGCACTGGTTACCGGACAATAGAATTTATCCCGACCATTTATGCATACAGTATGTACACACAGATACAGACAGCCGATGGCACCCAGCTGTGTTCATTTTCAGATGTGGTCCGCTAATAAAAAGTAAATTTAAAAACACCCTATGTGTGGAAACACGATAGCGTCCAAGTTTTGCTGTATCCACTCCTCCTCTGCTTCACTGTCCGCTGCCTCACATTATCACTATTGTTGTTATTCATTAAATGGTCATACCCATGATTCCTTGCTTGATAGTTAAAGATGGTGGAGTGGCCTCAGCAGCACGGGCCTGGCATGCATTGTCTTCTTGCTGATAACTGCTGAGATGACAGAGGGGATATCCCACCCAGGGGGCTGTGCCTTTGTGATTCTCCCTGCTCCATGCCGGAGCCCTCCTCTGATTATCAGAGTACTAACAGAATAAAAATAGTCTCATAACCCTGCATGAATCAAAAAGGGAGTCCTTCCTCGCTTCTTCAAAGGCACTGAAAGAATTACGGTGACAAAATTTACATTCCACTGACATGTTGCAGAATGACAATGGCTTCTCATGCAAACATGAAGCATTTCTATGTACTTGCGCTACCTTTGAAAATTTTTAATAAACAATTTCGGTGCCGTAATCTCCCATTTTTATTATATATTATAGCTTTCTCTCTAGCCAACACTGACCTCTGGATAACACAAAGACAAACGCGATGCTTTAAAAACTCCCAGGCTTCTCTGAATTTTGGTCTCTGCTTAAGATGCAAATTAGTTCCATTCCCGACTTTTCTGGATTCGACTTGACAAGTTAACATGTGCCAAGAGGTTATAAAACTATGGCATTAGATCAGTGCACGTTACAAAGCAAGACAGTCATTGATGGTTCTGCTCTAAATCTGGAATGCGTTACTCACAAGGTAGGAGACACAACTGGCCGTTTCATGAAGAGAGGAACCATCATCTTTTCATTAATCAAGACCCATTGCTGCCCTTTGAAAAGAAAAATACATCTATGATTTTGTACGTAGAAGCGAAACAAGATAACCTGCTGTGGCTTTATCAAGGTTTCAAAATTAATACATTTTGAACTACTTTTAATGGCAGATGATAAAAATTTTCTAACCTTTCATCAGATCTTTGTAGAAGTGGGAGATAAGATGAATAAGATGAGCTGTATCTTCATTCGTATGACCCCTTGCCTTATTCTATAGAGTCACAACCACGTTAGGAACAAGGCACACTGTAAATGCAGCTCTCTGTTGACATTGCCCCGCTAAGACAGTCATATCTGTGGAAGATAGACTGTCCTCCTTCTTTTTAAAGTTCTTTCTATACACGGGACGGCATCTCTGATGGGTCCAGTAACACGACCACCCGCACCAGGCTTTTGTGTTCAAAAGATTCAATTAAAAAATAATTACCAAAAGATTAGTGCCGTTCGAAGCTGTTTCTACTGACGTTTCTTTTTTATGTGTTAAAATTAAAGCCGCACTTCTTTAATTAAGAAACAAGTGTCTTCCCTGCCTGTACAAAAGTTTGTTTGATGTCTTCAAAAACTGAATTTATTCTTTCTATCTAGACAGTATTAAGCTCTAATTTAGTTTCTGCTCTCTTTCTCTATTAGAAGATAAAAAAAAAACAATTTATTATAGGTACTGATTCCATTGCTTTGTCGGCTCTTATTAATTAAGTTATTAATGTTACTGGTGTGTTAGCTATCTGTGAGTGTACACATGGTGGTCCATGTTAGATATTCTGATTTTTATTCTGTTCGATGCCTATTTGTCTGAAAGGTTTCTAGAGCTAGCGTGAGGCTAAAGCTACCGGTTGTGGGGTCTCTCCATCAAACGCTCAGTGGAACACGTGCAGCCCATATCGTGTTTTCCACCTTTGCTCCACTGAAGCTTAGTGGTAGCCGGTGCCGCGCAAAGCATGTAGACAGCACTCAATACACAAGCGCAGTTGGCATTTGGGGAATGAAGGGGCAAGGCGCGTGAGATACCACGCGGGCACGAAATTCGCACGAGAATGAACGAGGAGGCGCTACAGCCCAAGCAGTGTGATCCCTGCGGATGAGATGCTTCCCTCTCGTACATAGGAAGGAGGGCAGCATGATCTGACTGGGAAATCTCAAGAAAGAACGAAAGGTCTGCATTCTCACAGCTCCCAGCTTCACTCCCACAACCTGCACTGGCTGCATGGTCTGCATCTAACAGCAGTGAAGTCCAGTGAAGCCATTCTTCGATACATTAAATGTCGCATGATGGGTAACAATTGTATTCCTTTGCGCTGTTATGAATAATCTTATGCCTGTAATGCCTTATTTAAAGCCTTAATAAGATCTACGCAGCATTCATAATGCAGGATGTCAGGGTGCACAGACTGACGTCAAGTGCGCTATGGCAGGATGTGACATCATGTTAACACACGAGGTCAGCTGACTGGAGCGTGTAATTTAATGGCTTTTTCCATTGTATACAAAGGAACCTCATCACTCATTAAATGACATTATACATTATTTTATTGTTATTTTTATTGTTATTAATATTATTGCCACTGTTATTGTTCTTATCATCATTATTACTGTTATTATTCATTGCACATTTGTGCTGTGTATTCCTTTAAGGGCCTGGGACCCTTTAAACACATATGCATGCTGCTCCCTGGCCTCTGTGCCTTAAATATGAAAAGCCACGCCATTTAAATATAGATCAACTGTCTCACCATTTAAAATATCG
This sequence comes from Isichthys henryi, assembly GCA_026776945.1. Lineage (NCBI taxonomy): Eukaryota > Metazoa > Chordata > Actinopteri > Osteoglossiformes > Mormyridae > Isichthys > Isichthys henryi. The sequence continues at coordinate 847,548 of JAODJX010000112.1, forward strand.
GGCCCTCTGGCAATAACCTTCAAGGACACAGAACAATTAATTCGGTCTCCCGTTTCAAAAATGCACACCGCCCAGACGCAGCACTCCTGTTAGTGTGTAATGACATTCATTTGCGGGAATTCGGCTGCGGCTCGTCCCAAAGATGGCGTCAACCGCCAACGATCATTTCGCGCTTTTGACCCCCTAACTTATGTCAAATACCCTGGCTGAAATATATTCTATAGAAAATCATTTACTGCTTATGATGCTGCTTATGACTTATATATTCTTTAATCTTGATTGAATATTATTTTACCTAGCATTTTATTATCCTTATGTGGTATTTATATACAGCAACGAAGCCTATTGATTTTTCCGGAACTTATGTATTGAAAGTTGAAATTAATCAGTCATATTATAGACTATTTATAATTTGAGCAAACGACTGAGGGGAGTACATCTATAAGGTGTGACCTTGAGGGGATGTTTGACCTCCAGCTTGGTTTAATTTAATCCTCATTATGGGTGGAATGTGACCCCCCCCCACCCAAGTGTTTATATATGTGATATAAAGTGAAATAGTAACTTCACCTTTTATGTTCAAGGGGATCCCTCCATTCAAAAAGCACAAGCGAGATAAGAATGAACATAAATACGGAGCCGCTGACGGTTCCTGCGTACATGGTGACCTTTTTCAGAGGAGCTGCTCGGTTCGTCTCTGCCGGCGAAGGAATCCCAGCGTGACACGGGATTAGAGCAGGTAAAAAGGGGCCGTCAGGAAGGTATGCATGTTAAATGCTTATGGAGTTAAATGCTTGTTGTTGTTCTGTGGTACAGCAAGTTATACACACCAAGTATAATTCCGATTTCCTGTTGGCTCATGCAGTGGTGACACAGTGGGTTGAACTATTGGCTAGCACCACTGCACTGTGGGGTCTAATCCCCACTGCTAGCTCTGCATAGGTGTGCAGTTTGCTTTTTTACCCTGTATTGTCCTTCAGTCCAAAGACTTGCAGTTAGGGTTCTTGCCCCTGCCCCTTGTCTTCTATCCTGTACTGCCTTGGATACATCCCCCCCAACAAATGTATGGTGCCTTAGTGGGTAACACTGAGATTTCATACCACCAAGGTTGTGGGGTCAATTTCCACCCCTGTATCTGTCATGTGTGGAGTCCACATGCTCTGCCAAAGTTCCCTCAGGGTACTTCAACTTCCTCCTGACATTCAGAGACATGCATCTAAGCGAATTTCTGTCTGTAATTGAATGTAATGTGTGGACGTGCAGCTTGTGAAGGACTGAAACTCTGTCTAGGGTGCCATAAACCTGGTCCTTCTGTGTCCTGGCTCACTGTGACTCTGTACTGGATAAGTGAGTGTAGAAGATTAAATACCAAACTGAGTATGAATATTAACAATTAAAAGTGAAAGTAGCCCCTGTTTTGTGAGTTTGGGTTCAACCCTTAGTGCCTCTTTGGTCTTTGTTAGTGAAAGCAGAAATGTCATTTTACAGCACATGGGAGTCCCAAGCTGACGGTGAAAAAAATCATACAAGGAAATACAAATTTCTCAGACTGCCCACTTTTCTCATGGCATTTTGCATTTTATGAAAAAACAAAATACTGAAAAAAGCCACGTAATATAAAAGTTGCTGAAGAGTAGAGACAGAGATGAGCCCTGCCAAAAATTCCACAGACATTAACGAATGTTACAGTCCATATAAGTATTTTAGCCGCAGATCTGCAGCATGTGAAAAATAGTCTTAGTAAGGGGTCAGACATTCACATGGTTTAGTGACGGTTTAAAATATACCCACAGGTCACTCGTGCCACCAGCTCTGCTCAGCCTCTGTAATCACTGCTCACAGATATATTTTTCTTATAAATTTCTTTTTTTTTTCACCCCAGATACATAGTAACCGGTAGCCTCATTAATCACTTAACATGCCCCATCTCGTCTTTCCTCTTCGGGTATTCAGAGAGGATGGAGACTGGTAAATGATGACATTAACGACGTTGACGATCAGCAGCAATCAACAATCGCATCCGAAACACATGGAGTTCGCGGAGACGTGCAGGACTGCATTCTTCTGATAAGATCGACAGCAGACATATTGTCGCCTGAACTACTGCCGTCTTTAAAATAAAAAAAAAACTCTAAAGAGAAAATATCAGCCTTTTCTCTGAGTTTTAATTGCCGCAGTCAAGGCTTGTGTCCCTGAATGTTCCCAGAATAAATGGTGACAGATGAACAAAAATCTATTAATTAAGTAGAAGACTGCATTGACTCAGACTTGTACATAATACAAAAGGTTAAGTAAATGCCAAGACTACTGTGTCACTTCAAACAAAGTATTAGGTGTGGAATCATTAATGTCTACTGAGGAAACAGAGTCAAATTGGAGTCTTGATTGCCAGGATATCTGAGGCTAGCGTTGTTTCATTTCAATCTATTGTCAAATTACCCTCTAAAGGAGGGTTGTAACCACACAATTAACTTTACTATGCGAGCTAACAATAGCTGGGACCTTTGGTGTACTATGAGACTGCCACACTGCTCTGCACTGCAAATATTTTTTTCATTCTCCTTCATATCAAGAAATTAGTTTCTGTTCTGTTCTTTGTGCAAAGTAAACATGAATAATGAATAGTGAAGGGCAGGAGATTTCAGAGTGACATTATTATTTTTCGTCCCGGAGACTGTGTGCGTGCATTTACTGCATTTGAAATTATTGTTTTTTTGCATGATGAATATTTACAAAGGACATGATAAACAGGAGCCTTTACAGTTGCTGTAAAACTCTCACGGCAACATGTTTACAAATGTAATTGATGAGTCGCCCATTCGGGTGGCTTTAATGGAACAGTAACATTCAATGCGTGAGGGCTGTAACCTTCCGAAGAGCGGTGAGGCCCGATTGTCCCACTCAGTAATGTCCGCATAACGTTTTACGCACTGCTCTCTGCCACATCTGGACACCTGTTAAAAAAAACACAGTCAGAACACGAAGACACATAATTGTAATCATGACGCCACAGTAGCGATTTATTGGGCCGGTTTGATGGAACGCTGCGGGGAGGTCGTTGGTAGTGGAGATCAACATCCGTCATCTTAAATCTTGTTTATCGGCATCATTTCTCACCGATGTATCTGAAAGAATCTCACATAAGACTGATAGCTGGTTATAAGTGCTGTAATTACCGTGAGATGTTTACTAATTCCAGTTTCGCCAGAAGGACCAGTACGATGCCTGCGTGTATGTTTATTAAATAAATTACCTATAAATAAATTAAATGAATACCTTATGTCACTGGTTGTAATGGTATATTTTGCCAAGCACCAGCGGAACTTCTGCGGATATATTTTTCAGTTCCCTTTGGCAGATTTAATCGATCTGGAGGGATGCAAAGGTGTTGCGACTGACTACAAATGTCTCTGGGTTGGCTACTGATGCATGCACATTTGGCAACCGACGGTACCCATGCACCTTTTCATGTCTGTGAGAGGAAGGTAAGTGCTGGGGCTGAGAGGGATGGGAATGACGGAATGGACTGGCCTTTTGGCCCAGGTTTGACATCCTGCCCATGGAGGTCGTGACAGAGGCTCACTGGGTCTCATTCCTGTGGGTTGCCAGATTTTATGTTGAGCCCCCTTGCAGCCATGCAGTCATATACGTGGGAAAACCGGGCCTTTGTGAATAAAGATACTCCATGATTGCATGGCAATTTACAAAGATGCTTTCGCACACCCAGTACACCCAGTTTCTGTCTGGCTACTGGCCGTCTTCCAAATCAGCACATATAAATGAAGCAGAACGTGAGATGCAAAACACGTCCAAATTAAAGAACAAAAAACGCTTTCAACGATTCGATTACCTAAAATGCAATATCAGCAGTAGCACCCGCATCACAATATAGAGCGACAGCCGCTGGTGGCTGTTGCGGGGTTAAGCGCCGCGTTAGGAGCGCCGGGAATAACGCGGGATGCGGGCATCTTTGTGAAGCCCCGTGCCCGGGAACGTTTTCCCCGATCTCTCGCTCGGGACCCTATGTACCTCAGCTCCTTCCCCAAACATAGTCAGCTCCGATCGGGCCATGTTTCAAGAGAAACGAGGTCCCGAACTCGAGTCCTCCGGCACGCAACAAAATGCACATCCCAGCCGCGCACGTCAAAGCCATCGGCGCTGGGGTCTGGCCGCCTCTTGGGACGCTGGCTGCTTCGGCACCCCCGGGACAAATATCTAGACAGCAATATTTTCCGCTCTGACGCTCTGAGCGTGTGGCTCCTCAGTTAAAGAGGAACCAGTCATTCAGCATCCGCTGATTGTTTTAATTTCCAGTCCTGAGTAACCAAAAGCTGCTCCTGAGCCCCCGAGGCTCCATGACACTCCCTTTGGCCTAAAAGACACCGGCTCCAGTCACAGGATGGCATGACTTCAATGTGGGAAGCTTTAGAAAGTGGAAATGTCTCTCCTCTTATCCTATTACATGAGAGAAATTATGTACATGTTTCTTTAAGAAGCAGATCACATGCCCTTCCACTGGGAATCACACAGAATAACATTCCTAGTGTCAGGGCATCTCTGAGAGCTGTGCCTTGTGATTTTTATGTTGCTTAATTTTATTTTAATCCTGAAACCTTGGCTTTATAAAACATAAAAAATGGGACAACATATTACGCAACTCCCTGTGACACTGAACAGGATTAGCATTTTGAGGCTTTATGGATAGACTATATGTAGCCAAAACAAGGTTAAAAAAAATAGTGCTTGTGTTTCACATCACCACCTGATAATTAGCTTTCCAGAAAGAAAACAATGTGATAGATCTCCCCCAGTCATCACTGGGTCGGATGATGGCAGTGGCACTGGCCCAACTGCCTATAGATCATCTACAGCCCAGGCTGAAGGGATTGTGTTTTGTTGATCTCTGAGCCACTCGTTTACAGCCCAAAGATACATAACCAGGGTGCTGTGAGGGAATTAGCCTTTAGCCTGGTGCAATCCACCCCCGGCCCCCTTGTCTTGTTTCTCCCTCCCCCCCCACCATACCAGAGCTGTCCAACCTGGTACAGAAAGGAGCAAAGCTGTAGTAGATGATTACTGTACTCATGCATATAGGTACAGAGATAAGCAGTAGATAGTAACTCTGCCATTTGTACAGTAGCCAAGTTCCTAGCGCTAGTTACACTTTCATTGGTAGCTTTATTTAATTTTCCTAACCATTAAAGCCTTTGAAATAGCTTTAAAACATGTCTTGAAGTTCCCACTTTATTTAACTTTATTTAAGTCCCATAGCCCTCAATTGGAAATACATTAATTCTGACTGATGCTTAAGGTTCCTTTAAATTAAAAAAAGAATTTGGGGGGTAGGGGGTGGTCAGATAAATGCATTTTGAAAGAAGTGTAGCCTAAAATGCCTGTAAATACATTAAAAACGGAGAGAGGAAAATGAGCGGGACACCATATGGCTTCACTCATATTAGCCTCCTAGCTGCAGGCCTTGTTATGCCAGTTCACAGATGCAGATGAGTGTGTCTTCAGACTGTGCGGCTATGCTAATTACACCCCATGTTTGTCAATCAGACATTCTTCCCAATTAACTGCAAGATAATCCCCCTGGAATCTCACAGATGACAAAAATTAGGATCTGTCAAGGTGCAGTCAGAATCCAAAAGATCCAAAGATAAAAGGAAAACTTTGTTTGTAAGAACAGTGGCACAGTAACACGACGAAGCCTTCACTGCCCATAGATGGATACTTTTCTTAATGTTATGTTGTAACAGATCTGATGTCATTTTTAACCCCATTCAATTCAGGCAAAGGCCTCATATTCCTGCAGGGCTTGCATGGTAACGCAACTGGAGCAATAAAATGACATGATATTACAATATGTAATTACAGTATTTATAACTTGCAAATGTATGATTTTTGATAGAAGTGATTAATGTTTATATAATGTGCTACATGTGATTCACTGAGGCTAGTACTTGGTCAGCTTTGAGGTTTCTAAACGCAGTAAAAGTAATAAAATCTGTCCAGCCCTGAATCCATTGGAATGTTGGAAATTTTTAAGTGTGAAAATTGAATTTATGCAAAAGGACCCATCCAGTCCTATTCAGAATGATTTGTGTTCTAAAGGACTCCAGTTATTTGGGGGGGGGGGTTCCATTTATTTTTTTACTTTGCCCACTTTTTCATTATTCATTATTCAATTTCAGTAAAAATAAAATGTGCAAATCTTCAAACATATTAAATGTGCTCAAACTTTCAAGCATCATTAACATCTTCACAAGTTACATTTTGGAGGGAATTGCATATCGGACGGACTAGATGCAAATCCTGGCTATTTAAATTATGTAAATAGACTGGACAATGGTCTGCTAAGCTGTGTTAGACCGTAGCGCTGTCTAAGGGTTCTAATCCATTTTTATATTTAACTCTATTAATTATATTCTGTTCTTCAGTATGTTAAATATGAGAACATAATGTGCTTTTGTTCTGCAGGATGTGTGTCTAAACCTTTGTTTTCCTTCTAGAGCTGTAGCTAATAGACATGTTCCATGGCACTGGACATGCCCCAAAGAGCCTGAGCATTTCTTAATCATCAGTGTACCTGTTATGGAGAATCGTCTGCGATGCTCTAATTCACCTCATCTGCAATGACAAACTATACTGTATCTCACAGGTCCCTCCCCCATTAAACGGCGTCCATACTGACACGCAAGTGCTAAGGTCTAGCATTCACCTGTTCCCATGCCTGTGCCATGGTGCCAGCACCCCATAAATGGCATCTCACCCATGGAATCCCACCCATGACATCCCAACTACGGGATTCCACCCATGGCATCCCATCTATGGCATCTCACCCCTGGCATCCCATCTATGGCATCTCACCCCTGGCATCCCACCCATGGCATCCCACCTATGGCATCCCATCTATGGCATCCCACCCCTGGCATCTCACCCCTGGCATCCCATTTATGGCATCCCATCTATGGAATCCCACCCCTGGCATCCCATCTATGGCATCTCACTCCTGGCATCCCACGCATGGCATCCCATCTATGGCATCCCACCCATGGCATTCCATCTATGGCATCCCATCTATGGCATCCCACGCATGGCATCCCATCTATGGCATCTCACCCCTGGCATCCCACCCATGGCATCCCACCTATGGCATCCCATCTATGGCATC
>JAODJX010000112.1:871372-885586 GCA_026776945.1 Isichthys henryi
CCACCCCAAAGCTAAGCCCTTAAAAAGGCTGCGAGAAAGATTCAGCTCCTTATTGAAAGATCATACGGGATAACTGCAAAATCCCATTACTTGTTGATTAAGTATTGATCCCGCCCCCCTGAAGTATTAACAAGTCAGCTAACATTAAGTGACCCCCGGGACCAGTGGCTGGGACGCTGAATGGGAATGGGTGGCGGTCGGCCAGTGGGGTAAAGAGAGGCAAGGAAAAGCGAGAGAGAGAGAACGAGAGAGAAAGAGGAATTTATGATTGCAGAGAGGAGACAATTTAGGGAAAGAGGCGAGTGGCTGGACGAGGCGGGTGGGGGGGCGAGCTCGCCTCTTGGCTCCCAGTCCCGGTTAAGACGTCACGCCTCACAGTGCAGATCAATGCCCTTCCTCATTCCTCCAATGGCCCCTTATTACCATCATCGGCAGGGCTCTTCAGACGCCTGCTAATGGTGCCCTTCAGGGGCGGGCAGGCAGGCGAGGGGGGGGCACTGGAGCTGGAGGCCTTTCAGCCTCTTCCTCCTTTTTCAGTGGGATGGTGGTGAGGGATGCCCTGATTTTAGAAGGTTCCCTGAGACATTGGCATAGATGATTTTGGGCCCCTCACTGTGGGGCCCGGGGATTCTGGGTAGGCATCTCTCCATGCTTTTAAGCAGATGTTGAAAAGTTGAAGCCTTCTTTTCGATGGCCTTACTCTGGCCTCCTCAAGTAAACAGAGCTGGCCAACCTTATTAACCAATGATATATTTTGAATCATTGAGTGACAGGGGAGGCTGCCAATTAGCTAGGGCCAGTTCCCCTGTGGCCCCGCCCCCATATACCCGCCTACGTATAGTCCTTTAACGCATCCTATTATCATCCCTGTATACAATCAGTAAGTCATGTCAACATATTAAATTTACCATATTTCACTGCAGGTTTAGCAAAAATGTTTATATCAATTCTTAATTCTATGTCATCATGCTTGACCAAGATGATTATAGCGCCTCGATCGACTAAGTGAGAGGAAATTTACTATTTTACCATTTACTTGATAAATAAAGCTACATCTCAGTGAAAACGGACCAAAGCATCCAGTGGAGACACAGGAAATAACAAACCACAATCTTCACACAGGAACACCCCTGTCTGTGCCCAGAGCCAGACATGTGACCAGATCTCCCACATTAACAAGAGTGTGGGCTGATTGCCTTTAACTGACAGCTCATCACTAACAATCGTCTTCATTGCTTATACATTAATTGCCTTTCAAATTCTAAGCACAGCCTGTGCCCTGATGCCGTGCATAAAATTAAAATTTCAGACTCATTAAAATAACTACTGATTTGACAGCTGACAACTGTAATCAATACAGGTTTCATAAATTCCAATCTCTATCTATCTATCTATCTATCTATCTATCTATCTATCTATCTATCTATCTATCTATCTATCTATCTATCTATCTATCGATTATTGTTAAGCTCATGTACTCTCATGGTACTTCCATCCATCCATCTATTTTCTGTACAAGCTTGTCCTACTCAGGGTCATGGGGGCCTGTTTACTTTCAAATTCTGCCTCATTCTAAACATGAAAATGATAATCAAGAGGATTCCCGAAGAGTTAAGATCACAGGTCTTGGGTACAATGTTAGCAATAGCAGGTGTTGGATAAATCATAGGGTTCAAGCAAGACACATGGAATTTCGATCCAGTTGCTACTGGAATCAAGGCGCAGAGCAGCACAAAGACACCGTGGATGGTCTGAAACAACATGCAGCGAAGAAGCAGAAGGGAACTCAGTCAATAAGGAGGGCAGATTTTGAAGATGAAAAAAAAACGATACAAGGTATTTAGGTCAAGTCAATTGTTAATTTCTTAAAAGGCATTTTATTGTGAATGTGTGAGTCCCCCAAACCAGTCGCGTGACACTGGAGCATCACCCGGGTTCTAGGACCTGTTGGCGGCTGAGCGGCTTCATATTTCTGAGGACGAATCCCTCCTGTACCCTCAACAGCAGGATTAGGGCATCTAAAGAGACAGTATTGAATGATAAAGACAGAAGAAAAAAAAGCAGTTTTTACTAACAAGGTGAAATCCCTTTTTGTGTTTATTAGTGAATCAATGTTCTATTAAGCATGCGGACCCAGTGGATCAGGCAGCCTATTCGGGAGGCTAATGGCCAATTAAGCAAGGCTGAATGAGAGGATAGAAGTTTATTATCTACTTTAGCCCTCTAGAGATGGTGTACAGTGTTAAATCTGTTTAACTTATAGCTGGTCTCCTGACTCTGTTGTTAGTGTTAAATCCTCCCTTTCTGAGAGACTGAGGAAAGGAGGATGACGTCTCCCTCACACCGCAGAAACGCAACAATGATGGCAGTTGCAGAAAGATTGAACATCCAGCTTCCAGAGGAGCTCGATTGGAACCATCTCCCTTGAATATGAAGTGAAAAACAGCACCGAATGGAGAGCATGCAGCCAACACTGTACCGGGAGAATCTCGACGTGGAATCAAGAGTATAGACCTCAAAAATTAATAAAGAACATTTCCAGAAGTATAAACGTAAACCAATTCAAAATATTATCATCAAGTCAGGAATTTCATATCCCAATGAAAGGATTTTTCTTTTTTGTATATATATTTATATATATATTTTTTTCCAAAATATAATGTGATATTCAGCATTATTTTGACAATATGTTTCAAATTGTCATGTGGAGTAAGGAGATACTTTAAACCCGTCATGTCTGGGTACCGCATCGCGTTTGACATCTGGGCAGTAGAACCGCATGAGGAAAAATTATCCCCCATTAAATTAACGCAAGCGTGTATTCTGCCAGAATAAAAGAGCGGGTTGAGTCTTGTGTTTACAAGGCGTGTTGGAAATCAGACATCTCCTCATGTCCTTATACTTCCGTCTGAAGACGTAGGACGGTTGGTTGTTAGGCCCATCTCAGCTTCGTCGACTTTATTACATGATTAAGGCATTCTGCATTTACTTCAATTTAGCGTTAAAATATATAAAAGGACTCTGACTCACTCATCTGGCCGGTGAGCAGCTGTAAAACATTATTTCAGAAGCCAAAGAACCATAATGGACAATGTTTGAAGTGAAGTAAGATTGACATCAGTAGACATCACTGATATTCTGCTGGCTGTTTTTCACGTCCATGGCGGGGTCAGCTGTCGTGCCTATCACAGTTTTGCCTCGCTCCTGCATGGGATGAAATGTTCTGTTATGGCGCTAAGCTCATTCATGGTACACATTTGGTTTGAATTAGACACTGTTGAGAAGCGGTTTTTTTTCTTCGGCAATAGGCGTAGTGCGACTTGCGCCTCTAAGGATGATATTGATGGCACGGTGTCGCACCCGCAGCCACGCCCACCATAATCCCCCGAGTTCTCCGTTAAGTCATCTGCTGACCTTCCGGTTCCACACGCTCATCTAAAAAATGGCCTCCCAGAATGGCCAGCTGAAACAAAACAAACAGCAATAGAATACAATAAGATCTGAATAAACATCTTTTTTTCTCATTTTATTGCAAACGCATGGAAGAAAGACAGAGACAGATTTCATTATTTTTCTTTTCATTCTAGTCTATTGTCTGGAGAAAATTAATGAATAAAAGCATGGTTGCACAGAGACTGATTTTTTTTTTTAAAGTTGGCAGCTAAGAGTTTGACAGGTCATAACCCTTTCTTATCCTGCCAAAAGTGATCAAATCCTCCCCCATTTCAGAGGCCACTTATTGACCCATTTTTAGTCTCCCCCAAATGTGGCACATTCAACATTTCCTCCAAGATATTACTCCAGAAGCACGGCTGCAGACAGAGATGAAGGTGGATCATTAGATGATACATCTTTCTAAATTTCGATAAACATCCGAGATGATACAGAATGACAGACACATGTGCAAAGAAATAACAGGATCACTGATTCCTCATAACTGACATGCTTCCTAAAAAGACATGCAGTGCACTGAAGTATTGTTTGTTATAAAAAATAAATCTGACAGATACACATCTCAAAATTCCCCATCCCACCTTATTTTGTCTGCAACGTGACTGTAGTCCAATTAATAACCACATTTATACATGCACACAAATGAGAGTGACGTGCAATCAGGGAAGTCGGGCTTTGACCGGTTTGTTATAGTTCGTTAGGTCCTCGAATCTAAGAGAACCAGAGCTGGAAAATTGTGAAACTTTTCCTATTAAAACATTAAAGAAAATCAGGAACGGCTCTGAAAGCCTGTGTTGAGGAAGTGAGCATGAGCTCTTTTATAAAATTGGGTAGAAACCCTGAGCGTTACGTCAATTTCCACGGCTATTTGAAATCTCTGCATTGTTGTGACAGGTCATTGTACAAAGTTGCCTTGTAGGCGTTGCACCTGTCAGGTGCATGTAAGAGTCGCAGGTATAAGTCATTGGTTTAACATTCCCTCATAAATGTGGGTCTAATGACTCCATGGGATTTGTGTCACACGGCGGAAATGTGACAACACCAATTGCATTGCTAAAGCTAGGTCTGCGAGGCAGTATCATAGCTTATCATGGCTTCTTCAATGAGCCCATAAGAATCCTGAGGCTGAAACGTAGTCTGACTGCAAAAGTAAGGAGTAAAGTTTTAAGCATATTAAAGCCATAATTGGGTCCTGATATTCCACATATTTTCATAACATCCTCCGCAATATACAGACTTAAGTGTTCAAAAATTTGTAGTTGGGGAAAAAAAACAGTATCTTTTAAGCCTTAAACATTTTAAATCTTTTAAGAGAATTTCTTGAATATTTAGACAAAACTCCGAAGTAATTTCCTCTGAATCTTCCCAGATCTCCTCTCCAATAAGCAGCCATGTCTGGCCAGTTGAAGACTCACATGCATTTTGCAATGTGCAGTGCATGACAGCTGTTACGTAACAGCTGACCAGGAGGTTTCTGCAGTGTGTTACTGTAGGTGAATGCCCATTCTGCGCAATGAATACTCCTCTGAGCTTCCAGGAGGAAGGGCTAGTGCTTTCATGGGACTGCTAAAGGGATCGCATCAAATCCGTCAAACTTGGAAAATAAATGGTTTCCCGACATACGCTGCCAACAGTGCGACCTTGTGCATTTCTTCTAAAATCGAATCAAACAATTTAACTCGCCGCAGATGAACTCCATCCGAGTCTTCTAGTGAACTTGTGAGGAAATGGATTGCACATGACCTTAATTTGGAGCATTATAGAAAAATGGAAAAAGAGAATTTATGGCCCTTCAGATTGTCAAGTACATTCTGTGCATTGAGAGAAAAATAAAACCGTTTGAATTCATCTGAGCTGATAATGATGTGAAATATGTTGAAGAGGCTGAGTCCATCTTACAACTTCTGTAAACTTTCTGAAGTTACCGGTACATCATGAGACTCACAGAAAAAAAAAAAATTAAATGGCGATTTTGCCGCTCTGGGGTCTTCAGCCTTGTCACGGCACGGCAGCTTTCGATCTGTAGTACTGCCATGCGGTATCACAGCTGACGCCACAAGCTACCTGTTGACTTCCCGTTGGTTTAGCATATTGCGTGCCGACTTCCACCGTCTGTCATGCCCGTGCCCCTCATTTGGCACCATCGACATGCACAGAATATGGACACATGCTCCCTCCACCCTGGCTGACCAGATCCTGTGGATGAGCCGCACTTTACTGTTCTACGATTCCACATACGGTACACGGGACTTTCCTTCGGAACATTCTTGGTAACACTGATAGACAATAAGCAATGGACATCTGTGTATTAGTTTAACTAAGAGACAACACAGTTTGAGTTTAAATATGCTTTGGTAAGTTGACCAGCTAACAGTATATCGAGAACCATCAAATTTTACAGTATAGGGTGCAAGTTGTCTAATTACAGATGAAGCTTCTGGTGTGAACCATACATTCTATCAGCCACACTCTTGCATCTTTCCTTCTACTCACCCGGTTCCTTCAGTGCATAAGGAGTTTCCCAGAAGGGTGGCGGAACAGTTTGAGTCAATCAAATGAAATGAAAAAATATGCCAGCGCATTCCTTTGTAGGTAAAAATATATCTTTTGGGGACTGTAATTTTGCGCCCGTGTTCTTCTTTGTCTGTTGGGTATTTTAGTGGATATGTACGTCTAAGAGATTATGTTCTCCTCCTTTGTTCAATTATTTGGCACATTAGATGCATCATGTTATCAGAACTTGTGTGAATGATGGCTGTGGGGGAAATTTACAGGTTATAGAGTCTGCCAGGAAATGAGCTGGCTAATTCACACCATTTCATTTCTCCTCCAGAGACATCTGCCTATGTCTGAGTCCTGGGGGCATGTGCGGAGTGCCCTGATGACAGCCGCTTTAACCCCTGTTTTCAACCCACAGCCCTACGGAGATGGCAAATAGCAAGCTGGTTCAAAGAAGTGGCTGAGTAATTTAGCGGTTGAAAATACATTTTTGTTTGGTCATTTAGGTTTGGTTTATTTAGCTCATGGTGAGTGCTTTTGTTTATAAAAACCACAACTGTGTAACTGAATAATAAACGATATTTATTTCCTTATAACAGGTCACACCGTTCAGTCCTCAGGTCTCCAGAAGTATCGTGCAGTTCTATGTCACTGAGAACATAAGAGATTAAATATCTTGATTTCATTTACTTAAGACAGAGGAATTTCACAATCCAGTTGCCTTAACCATTTTAATCTGGGACAGTTGTTCCCAAAACCGAAACAAGCAACTTAATATCCCAGCAGAAGAGAACCTGAAGGATTCAAAATGTCTTTCCAATCACACAACGACTCATCACTACCAGGATACTTATTTCTGAATATTTTTTTAGCAAATAACTTTTCTCTTTTTGCTAATAATAATAATAAAACAACAACAATAAACAAACTACAGCCACTAAAATTATGTAGCAAATCAATAAACTAAAAAAACATATTATAGTTATAATTTGAGCAGAAAATGCAAAAAAACTTTTAATATCATTCAGATAAAGACATCTGCTACATACATATTCATTATTATTATTATTATTATTATTATATATTTTTACATCATCATATCTTTTGAATTAACTATTCGAACTTGTTATTGCTAGCCTTAGTACAGTCGAGCCTTCGGCGTCACGACATTCCTCATTCCGGCTTTGAAATATCGTGAGGCATATGAAATTCATAGGGAACTACTTGGGTGTTTCCCGAAATCCACAGATGACACGTAAAAAGTGTATTAACTCATAAATGCATAAGATATATGCGCAGTGCTGGTTTGGAGGATGCCAAGCATGTCTATGGCAGCCTCTCACGTAATATCTCCCAGTGATCTTGCAGTGATCTCCCAGTGATCTTGCAGTGATCTCACAGTGATCTTTGTATCTGACGTTTCTCATATCTTTTTGCTTTGCTCTGCTCGTATGCTCACTTTGCTTGTTAAAGGGACCATGTAGACTGAAAAGTTTTGCAAAGCTTTTCCAGATTGCAGGGTGCCTGCACCCGCGACCCCGGCCATGTGCAAGGGACTGTATATCAATTTTTGTGCATTTTTGGCATCTCTATAATGGATATTATATGGCTTTCATGATATAGAAAAAAGTTTCCTCCGGGTTCTCCGGATTCCCCCCACAGTCCAAAAACATGCTGAGGCTAATTGTCATTACCAGACTGCCCGTAGGTGTGCGTGTGTGAGTGAATGGTGTGTGTATGTGTTGCCCTGCGATGGGTTGGTGCCCTGTCCTCGGTTATTCCCTCCCTTGTGCCCATAGCCTCCGGGATAGGCTCCGGACCCCCCACGACCCTGAACAGGATAAGCAGCTTAAAAAAATGGATGGATGGATGGATGGATTGATGCAGGGATGGATATAGGAAAAAAAAATAAATCCAGTGGTTTGGTTTCTAGTGTGATTTGAAACGTTTCTCTGTGAATTGGTAGTTTGTTGTATGCAGTGTGTTGTGGACAGTTCAGGAGTGTTGCACGTGGAAAGATGGGTTTCCTGATCAACATTGATGTTTTTGTCCCTTAAAATAGACCTGTTCTGGTTTAGGAAATATAGAGCAGTATGTACACATGCTTACTCAGCGGCATACAGTTTGTGACGTTTTTGCTTTGACTTTGTGTCCAACAGAATTGTTTTACCTGGAAGATCCCAGATGCACCTTTTGCTACAATCCGAAACACTGTCAAGACAAACTACTTGGTCTGGATGGCCATCGGTGTAAGTGACCGAGTGCGTTTGAGGATCTAGGGAGGTATCAAATCAATCTGTATGATCAGAAAAGGATGTAACGAGATCGCCATGGAAGAAGCCATGGAAGCTCACATAATAGATAATACAAGAAAAAGCATGGGGAAAAACTGAAGAATAAAGGAAGTGATGCAACAGCAGCTTCCTGAAATGCAGACTGCTGGGTAATTGGAGGATCCATCAAATTTCAAATCAAAATAATTATATAAAAATAAAAATCTCTTACCTGCCTACATTCATAATATTAAGGGTTTTACAGCTTTCTGACACACTATCTCAGAGTGCACTGAAATAATTAATACAGTTTGAGGAATCGGTCATTAATCCTGGCACTCATTCGCGGTGGCCTTCTCTGTCTTTAGCCCTGCACCATCCACAGAGCAGAACACGTGTGATTCTATAACCACAAGGCATGACTAATTGAAAGTGAGGAGAAGCAGTAACGTTTCTCTCATTAACAGTGGCTCAGTTCATTCACAACTTCTGGCGCGTTAAAACCATTAGACATCCTTGGTGACTCTTTTACGTCAGCAAACTAGAAAAGTATAAAGCTGTTTTTAATAGCAACCAGACATGTGTCTGTCATATCGCTATAGAAGCCATTCAGATATATGCTAACAATGCTAACAACGAACAGGATACCACGATGAACAGGATATCACTGACTCCTTCATTCCCTCTACATGGGACAATAGTACGGCAAAAGCTTATGTGCTGATTTGAGGGACAAATACCAGCTACAGATCATGTACACTGTGAAATGTATTCGGCATGTAAGGGTCCCATTTTCATAAAGACCGTTAATGGCATTTTGTGGGAAAATGCCTAAAGACGTACATCTGATGACATCTGCAGGTGTTTGCAAAAGAAAGAAGGTCGGGGAGTGGAACGAGCGACTGACTGCGGGTCGGCCCCATGTATAAGGACGTGTAGGGGGTACCGTAACAGAATGTCGCCGCTGGCCGTCTCACAGAGCTGGATTCAAGGTACCGCCGCATGTCTCGGCAGCCCGGAAGGACGGCAGCAGTATGAGATACGTGACCTTATCAGAACCGAACATGACGCGCCGTTGCGACTCGGGCTAAGCCACGGTGCCGCCCGTCTGCACCCTCTGATGATTCCCTTCCTTTTCATTTTTTTCTTCCTCCCCTTTCACAATTATTTCTCTGATGTGCGTGTTGTGATTCTGCGGATGCTCTCGTGCGCGGTCTGGCTTTCATCGCGAGTGACTGAAAGCACCAAAAAGGGAACCTGGGACTTGCCACTCACCGGGGTAATGAATTGCAATTCCTCAGGATTTCCAGGGTGTGCGGGGGGGAGGGGGTTGGCGGGGGCCGGGCTTGGGCAGTGTAACTCCATTCTCTGCCTTGCTGTCAGGAAATATAATTTGCACCCTCAGTGATTCACCTGGTGCATATGTAGCATGCAAATTTATTTCTCTAATAATCAGAGCGGGAGATTGCCCAGGAGGATTAATGACATCATTCCTTATGCACTCCCCAGCTCCTGAACAACCGGCATATTACCCACCTCTGACATAGAAAAATTGTGTTGGTTCTACAGAGAAAAACGGCAGGATATTTGTCCTGCTAGACAAAATAATGGGTTGGTGCATCATCAGATTGCAATGTCATTTCAAAAACCTTGAATACAAATTATATACAGTGGGGGCAGAGATGGTCTTTCTCCTCATACAGTGGGCTAGTTATCCTTCATGGTGGGAATGAAAGCACTTGAGACGCCTCCTCTTATTTAAATAAAGCCCAGTGCTTCATGCATTGTTCCTCTTTTTTGGCTGACAGTTGATTTTCTTTCTTTTTTAAATGCCCCAACAAAAAAAAAAGAGAATAAAAATCCTTTTTCGACGATTCCTCAATGCCAGAACTAGGTGAATAGCTGTGCCACTGACGTATTGATTATCCGGCATCGCGGGGGGAAATGATGCAGCGTGCTTCGGGCAAGGGGACAGATCTATCTCTGGGGCACGAGGGGAAACCTAATTAAAAAGATAAGTGCCCTCCCAGCAATCCTCTGTCATGATTCAAGCTCATCAATGCAAATGGGTTTAACCCTTTTCTGAACGTGGCTCAGGGGGACACCCAAGTTCCCAGGACAAGGAGGATGTGGAACAAACCTGACTAATTCCTATTACTGTTGACAACACTGTGGAAAACAATACAAGATGGCCACACTCAACGGCCCAAAATAAAGAGCAATAATAATAACGACATGGAACCCAATAAACCCTGACCTTATTGCGCAGTGCATGATGACTTTGTTGCTTGAGCATGAGTGAAATTAATGCCGCTTTACAGATAAATGATTTGTGAATGGTTTATACTCTGGTTATTAATTAGGTTGTAACACTTTGTAAATTATTAATAGACAATTTTAAACAAGTTATAACACTGTTTTCTTTTTTATTAATGAGTTACTACCATTTACAAATGGCAGAAGGGAGCCTTTTTGTAAAGTAGTACCCAGAAATCAATATTTTGTCAAGCAAGTTGAACACTCCTTTAATTTATGGCCACAGTTGTGGGTCCAGCTGCCTGACATTTTGTTGACATGAGGACTGTGGAGGACTCTTCATCAAGGCCTACGAGGGAACGCCTGTCCTGTCCAATTTCCCGGCCTTGTCTATACATCTGTTTAATGCATCTGTACGTGAGCTCATTCAGTGGGAATATGTAGACAGATGACTCTGTTGTGAAGATTAGTATTAATGACCTCAGAATGTGCAGGTCTCTTTCGGGTAAAACCGAAGGTGTCCTGCTGTGAAAAATGGACGGTTTCCTCCTTGCTTTGAGTTACACGAGTGCTGACGTGTAGCATTTTGGTTTTTTCAGAGACACTTTCTCGGTGAAAGGAACAGCATTGTTATGTCTTTTGCTACCTAGCAGAAAATGCCAAGAGCAACACTGAAACCGCAGCCCATAGACAAAACAATCGTCACGTGCGGACGGTGGTGAAAGTGCAGACATCTTTCATGTATTTAAGCCAATTAATTTTCTGGGCAAACACCTCTCCAGAGAGAGCAAGACTGTCTATGTCTGGAGATGAGAAAACGACCAGCACCGGGTTGAAAAACTTGTCCCTATCTACTGTAAGGAAGTTAAAGGTCACCTCTGAGGTTAGACTGGGCTTCACTCTTGTAAACATTTCATCTTTATGTTAGTCTCTGGTTCAGTAAGTCTCTAGTGAGCAATAGTCCTGGTTGTCATTAGAAGGCAGCTTTTCACTGCTGAGTCAAACTGAACAAATGTGTCAAGCCAAGATTTGGTCAACATGATGCATCCTGGGCAGTTTATATAGAACAAAATGTACATATTCATACTCCACTCTTCCTCCCGGCCTAAAGATAGCTTCTTAACTATTATTGAAGAAGGCACTTACCCTCTTAGTATTAAACACGAGGTCGCAGGGTCATTCGGTCACGCGTGTGAGTCAGAATGTCAAAGCTTGTCCAGTTCATGAAGATTTATTTTTTAATTACCTGAAGATAAGCTATTAAAAAGGGAGCATAAAAATGTGAGTGTAATTACCAGAACTTTGATGTGAAATAGGATACATTAGATTTAAAGATGAGCTGTGTCAAACAATGTTAAAGGAAGTGCCTTACATGGTTTGCTTTAAAGTCATTAAATTGACATGAATAACTGTAGTGCTTTGGTCCAAGTTTGGATTCTGCCAGAACTTAATTGCCCTGATGTGATGGCTGCACACAATGCTGTCGCTTATTCATTTATTTCATTGTTGTTTTATCCTTTTTTATTTTAATTAGCTACTGGTAATTATGCAGTGACTTTACATGGATACAAATGATGACTGGATTAACCCCCCTGATCATTTCCTTTTTGGTGTATTCCTATATTGATTTTTATGTTAATAATTAATGTATTTCGCAAAACATTGAATGCCTGCTAATTTCTGTAATTTATCATTGACGTTTTCATTTAAAAATTTGTAGTTTTATTTATATTGGTAAATTATTTTCATACATGTGGGCAGGAATTGCTTTTGTTTTTTCTTCCTATATCGAAAAATATCTCATTATTAAGTGACTCTTACCAGAATCGGTCAGGAGATTTTAACCTTCTTGAATAATCATATAAAAACAATAGAAGTCGTCTTCTGCTTCTCTTGCACTCATGTGCTTCCAGCGAAAGAAAAACACAAAGTCCATAAGCAATAAGTGTTTATAATGGCTAAGATTATGGATCCGTTACCATGGTTACAATTCAGACAATTGGTTACTTTTAACAATTCAGAAAAACTTTAACATAGAGACCCCCAGCAATAAAAATATCCTTGACACATTCTACATCCTGTTTTCATGTCATAAAAAATATTACAGATATTTTACAACAACAGAGCAGGTGTATGAGAGACATTGAATACAAGCAAAATATTGTATAAAAGATCTCAAAAAAGAAACTTTATTGAATGCAGATTAGAGATTAGAGCAACTGTCTTCCCTCAATCACTAATTTCTAGCATAGTTGCTGCTGCTTTTATAAATGGGGGTATCATTAATCAGAGGTTTCCTTTGATAAGACCGGTGCCTGCTCATGCCTGCCCAAGGCGTATGTTCATCTCCCTGCGGAAATTGTGGCGCCCATCTCACTGCTTAGCAACCAGCCCCGGGGCCTGTTTTGCACAGCTTAATTCAGATGCAAGATGCCGACGCTTGATTGGCTCAATGGGCCGCTCCCCGCTCTCACCAGCCAATAAAGGAGGCTGCCGGATTGACAATAGCCGAAGTCGGCCGCACCAAGGCTAGCAGAGGACGGCACCGCAAACGCGCCACGAGGCCCGTAGAGACGCGACTACAAGTTACCGAGACGGAGTTCCAAATTCGGCACATATCCCAACATGCTATAACGTTGCTCATTATGGCTACCGTTTCATCAAATCCCACTGAATGCCGCATTTCGTAATATCCATCCAACCATCTGTTTATTAACCGTTCTATGTGTAAATCTCTCATGGTGGGCCTCTCTCCCGTGTATCGTCTGACCACTTTTGCGGCGGCAACTTCCCATGCGCCGTCGATATTTGCGGAGTAGCCTTTTTCTGGTGGATGTAACATGAAAGGAAAATGAAAGGTGTCACGGCACAACTCCACTCCACTCAACTGTCGAAAACAAAACGGCTCTTTGTTAGACACACTTTGAGGTGATTGGTTGATTATATTCCTCGGCCCCTTAATCAAAAATCATTGATCCGGTGGTTTGCCTTTACGACAGGTCGCCACAGCTGCGCTTTTGACCGTGTGATTTTCAGCGCAACGTAGACCAGATCGTTATTCACGAACGTACGCGTTAAACCAGATCTAAAACCAGCACGCGGACATTTTCTGTTGCCACGGTCGGCTGAGGGGGTGATGTCGTGGCAGCAGGGGAAAGGCTGCGCAACAACATTGGCATTCTGGTTGCATTTTGGCCTGCGACGGAGGCTAAAAGCAACACCTGGGCAGCCCCAGCCCGACACGGTGCCGGCCTCATTTACATGCTCCTCATTAATGACCGCCATTTTTCTTCTCATTAGGTTTTAATTGAGAGACATGTAAAAACAAACAGGTACCTTCCCCAAGCACACCTCACAGCCGCGCAGCCTCTCCTTTCACACCTGCAATATGCCAGTGCAAGAAAATCGCATGTTTTCTACCATAATACATGTAATACGTGCTCACAAACTTTTTGAACAGGCAGGTCGATAATTTGAATCAATGTTTTAAAGTATTAATTGATAAAATGAAAAAATGGAGCTCCTCCTGGTTCAAAGCACCTCTGAGCACAAGCTATACACAAAAATCGATTTTTTCCTACGGCAGTATTAACATGTTATGTGGCCAATTGTAGGTTTTAATGTTCTAGAATATTTTAATGCTGTTCCATGGTTCAGTGTTGTTATGTCAACTCATGTCTGAATGTTTTGAGGCCAAAGACAAATTTCCAACCTCGGCTGGACAATAAAGGTT
>JAODJX010000112.1:902516-912832 GCA_026776945.1 Isichthys henryi
CAAGTCACATTAGTCTGCCGCCGCCATGCACTTGTGTCTGTCATCTGAGGTATTTCATTTTCATTAAAATCCACCTTGGTTGGGTCATGCGCACTCGTCCCTGGTCTATGGCGACTGGGATAAAATGAAGGTTATCAAATTGCCTAATCCTTGATAGGCATGCCGAGGCCTGGAGAGAGACCTCCGCGCCCCCCCCCCCCCAAGTCACATATTTGCACTTGTAAACATGCGCTATAATATTGAATTACAGCCGGCAGGCAGGGGCTGCGGACGGCGGTTTGTGGCGGCCTGAGCTTCTTTATGTTCGCTCTTGTTTTTGGCCCCCCAACTCAAGTTTGAAATTCCAACGTGGGTGGCTCCCTGCCCCCCCCCTTTCGCACCCGTGCCACGCGGGTGGGTTGGTGGGGTAGTTCAGGTGCGGAGTGTGCTACGACTGTGCCTTCTGCTGGCGAGCCAGGAGAAATAGAATTACAGGATGGGAGGGAGGGGGGTCCACAAAAGAAGAAAAAGATTTAAACAAAGTATTAAGGTTTATAGAACTGGGAGGTGCTGTGATGCCGGAACTGGACTGGAACTGAATGGATGCCGTTGTTGCATGGATGTAACCTTTCGGCGCTTTACCTATTCAGCCATGGTATATAGTGGATGAATCACTTTAAACATAATTAAGTTACGTAATGCAATGCATTATGGACATTATTTACTAAAATAAAAGCAGCACGATATGTACTGCATTGTGCATTACATTACGTAGCCCGTAGTTGCCGTTTACCATGTGGTATATTATGTAATGGGCAGATTTGGTGCAGGATGATATATTATTAAGAGGTTTAAATACATCAAAACAGATTCCTTCCATATTCGCTTTTAAATTAAATGATACAGCTTACGTATTTCCAATTATTTAGCTGCCCTTTACCTGAAAATAATTATTGTAAGAGTCATTCACCATAAAATTAAAATCTCACATACTGTAACAATGATTATACTGTTTTCGACTAAACTTTAGAAAATTAACTAAACTAATCTAATTTAAAAGCATTGTCATTGTCTATATTTTTAAATTTACCATTAGTGGCACTGAGTAAAAACACTAGTGAAATTAGATGTAAATGCAAACTTAAAACCAAAAAACTCACCCATCTGTGTATCCATTTTTCTCATATGCAGGTGAGGTTGAAAAGTACCATGAATATCCATCCATCCATTTTCCAAACCGCTTATCCTACAATACAATACAATACAATAAAATACAATAGCAAACGAAAATGTATAGGGATTTAGGTGCACCAGAAGTTAACATATACCCAAGTGTGACATTTTTTGTATTGCTTGTATTTGTATTGGTTTATGCATGTAAGCAAACTTTCACATCTGCTTTTCACTGCTACATGTGAGAAGTCAAGAGGCATTAAAAGGCATTAAGGATATTAGGGGTGTACCAGTTCATTTTCAAGATGAAAAGCAAAGAGTCCATCCATTGTAAATGGAGCGTAGTTGTACAATATTGTTTGCGGAAAACAAATAAACAAATAAGCAGCTGATCATTAAACATATAAAATGGCTGCCATTAAAGGCATGGCAGATTATATTAGCATCTTGCTGAAAATCATTTTGGGTTACAGCAACATCACCTCCCCTGCATCAACATCACCTCCCCTGCATCAACATCGCCTCCCCTGCAAGCCAGCTCACCAAATCCTAGTCTACTTAAATCCCTTTGCCACGCTATTTATTCACAAGTTTATAAGGCTTATTTTATTTGCTGTGAATTTGACATAATAAAAAATAGATACCACTCCTTAGCAGAACATACAAGAAAAGGTCACAAGAAGCCTATGGACAATTTAGCAACTCCTTCTCTCATAACCTACACCCAATGATACATGGCCCCTAAAATGTACCTTCTCTCATAACCTACACCCAATGACACGACCCCTATAATGTACCTTCTCTCATAACCTACACCCAATGATACATGGCCCCTATAATGTACCTTCTCTCATAACCTACACCCAATGACACATGGCCCCTAAAATGTACCTTCTCTCATAACCTACACCCAATGACACATGGCCCCTAAAATGTACCTTCTCTCATAACCTACATCCAATGACACATGGCCCCTAAAATGTACCTTCTCTCATAAACTACACCCAATGACACATGACCCTGAATTTGCGCGATAGTAAGTTCCTGCTCCCTTGCAAATCATTGGCCACAGTTTAGGTACGAAGTGTTATTTACATTAAGTCTTTGGAGTGTTGGTGTAACAGCTCTAATGCTGACTGAAGGATAGGGTAGTGTCTGATTGGATTGTTTTTAGCACTTAGATTCAGTTAGACTACAGCACAGATGAAAGTTTAGTAGACCAATGCTAATGTTGTCTAGGAAAACTACAAATTTGGGAAGCTTTATTTTTCTTAATTGTTCTTTGATGCGTCGAACCTTTTATGTGGACACGTTTCGTTCTACGATGGGTTGGCGTTCCTTCCTGGGTTATTCTTTTCCTTGCACCCAATCTCAGCTGGTCTATAGAGGTACATGGATAGTACCTCCTCTTCTATTTTTTAGATTAAATTATGAAACAAGTAACTTCAAAATAAATCATTACTAAAATTTTATCGTCACCTAGTAACACTTGCAAAATATTTACTATTGTAATTTTCTATTGTGTGTGATATTCTTACCTCCTTGATGGATTTTGGCCGACAGCTGCCACAGATGTATTTAGTATATCGTATGTGAATGGCATTGTCCTGTATAATGTCTTGTAGTATATGGCAATACAGACGCTCCTCTACTTACGAATGACTTACATTCCGAACGGCCGTTCGTAACTTGAAATGTTCGTAAGTCATTATTCAACATCATGTTAAGGGTATACGGCAGTATAAAGAACTAGGATGCTGGGAGTACGCACACTACGCTGCTGCGTGGTGGGAGTAGCGGCCAGAAGTCGTACTAGGCGGAATTAGTGCGCAGAAAAAAAAATTATGTTGCAGACAGGAAACGGGAGCCCAAGGAACACAATTTGGACTTGCAGTCATTTCCGTTCGTATGTCTGAAAGTTCGTAAGTTGAAAGTTCGTAAGTAGAGGAGCGTCTGTATTTAGTTTTGGTAACACTTTACTTGAGGGGGCACAAGTAGCTTAGTAGTTTAATTTATACTCAATGAACAAATAGTAACTGCATGAGACACGTGAAACGTTATGGCTGATTAATGATGACTGAGTGTGTGATCAATACATAATGTAACTTGCTAGTACGCTTCACGGTGGGAATTAGCCTTTTTTTCTGCTCCCTCTTGCTTATTCCGATAAACAGCTTGTTTATGATCGGCGCTTAAATCTGGCAAACATCAAGAGCTGCTTCTCTCCTTCCTGCTTCAACAAAGTTCTCACTGGTCAGAGGAAGACACACTGTAAACAACTCCGGCCTCGTGAGCTATACTGGGCTGATTTTACACTGTTAGCAGATCACAGGTCCCAAATTCTTCTTACACCACACATCAAACAGAAAGTTTAACACCCTTGTATGCGTCACGTGATTTTTTTGGTTTAACTATACCACTGCCATTTTTTTCCCCATAAAATCTGCTCAAATCAGAGTATGGTGTTTTCCAGTATAAATTCTGCAAAAATTGCAGAAACAAATTAAATTTGAAGAATACTGCATCAACCAACCACCAAGTATTTCATTTTCTGTGATTCTTTTAGTAGTTACGTATGTTTATTTGTCATCTCCTTTAGTTTTATTTTTTGTTAGTATGCTCTGTTGAAAAAACATATCTGTGGTATCTGACGAAGATCTGTGGAACTCGATCCTTTGCGATGGATTGGCAACAAATCGCACAGCATGTGAATCCATGAATGATGTCATTTCCCTTCAAAAAAAAGAGGAATCATTACATATGCGCTACATATTACGCCTGTTTGTTTGTGCGTCCTAGCATTCCAGAACGCAAAGTCAGTAATAAATATGTATCCACAATAAATGGCTTCGTTTAAATCTATTACATGTGAGCACTTAATCATGTGCACTGGAGCCCGAACACAAAGAGTTTCAAACTTCTCCACAAAAATACAAGCGAAGTCTTAGAAACCATGAGGGACTTTCCGAAGTCTGTAATGATAAATTGCTGCAAAATGGTGTTATTGCAAGAATGTGACACTTTGCATTTTCACTCTGCCTGAACCTGGCAGCCTTTACAACAGCTCTGAGTCAGGGCCAATAGCGAGAGGTTAAAAATGCTACCTGAGAATGAAAAGATATTAAGAAATGTGGCATTGACAGAACACAATGTGTGTCAACAGGAAATAGATCTGACTATATTACTTTTAATAGTTTTTTTTCTCTTCACTGCCAACACAGTAGATCCTCTCACAATGTGCAAAGTGGTGTACATCGAGCATTTCTATAAAGACATATAAATGGACAACACACAGTTATACACATGGGAGAAAATGAAATAAAGGCTTTTTTTTACAGAGATGCTGTTTTTTTTCAAAGAAAACAACTGAAAAAGATTTTAATAGATCTAATATTGAGTCCAAATTTGTAACGTTTGGAAGAAATTCAAAACGAGTAGATGAGAACCTGGTCTCCGAGAGGCACTCTCGGTTTTTCGACTCTCAATCTCATGTGGAGAACCTGATGACGTTAATGACCACAAAGCTGCACGGATCTTCTCCAGACCTCATGGTTTTTGTGGGAGGGAAGGAAGAGGAGAAGTTAGTGAGCATGCTCAAAAACTGCCTTTGCAAGTTTTAACTGCGTCGTCAGACTCCCTTTCCTCAAAGGACCGTTTCCACGGTGCCAGATTTTCTCTTATTTTCTTTGTGAGCTTACAAAACATTCATGGGCAAGAATCATCTCTGTAAAAACTGAAATCCTTTTGCAGCGGCATTACCATTGACTTGAGAGTGTTCAGGAGCCTTGTTTTTGTCCGCACACGACCAGCTGTAAACCAGTATTTATCAACTGTTTATTACGGGTACATCATCATTTACAATGGTACCATCTGGTCATTACCTTTCCCGTGTATGGGGCAAATTGCTTTCACAGGGACTTAACCAGGAGTGGGCAAATTGTCAGCAATAGAAAGGAAAATCAAACAAACCGTGCTCTGCATAGATCGTGATACATACACAAAACATTTCAAGAGGGTCAAATAATTAACCAGCTTTCTTTGGGAATAAAGGCGACGGGAGTGTGTAGTGTAAGGAAGGCTCGACTGAAACGCGACGTGTCCAGACAATTATACAGCTGCGCGACAAAATAAATTAAACAAATCAAGCACAGGGGGTCATATGACAGGAATGTTTTATTTAGCCCATCAAATTAGCGTAAAAGCCACTAGCTACAGGAAATGGAGAGAGAGGCGGAGAATAGCAACATTCATAACTAGACTTTCATGTATAATCCATTATCCTCTTAAGCAAAGGGGATAAAAACAACGGCAAATATGTAACGAAAAAATTGCTTGAAAGAAAGACAGTGCCTTTGTAGGTATATAGCACATACGAATATTGTAAAACAAAATTTTATTTTGTGTGTAGTGATGAAACAAATTTTAGAAAACTGAGTTTTTTTATTGAAACTTATGTAGTTTGATTGGACGTTAAAACGTGCGTCATTTAGCCTAAGGCTTGCTAATCCGCGGTATGGAGAAATCGGGCCCAGTGTTTACTTTATGGCAGGTGAGACTGATTATACAGGCTTAGGAACATTTTCTTAATTAATCCAGTTGTCTTTTATCACATATCCCGTTTAATTGAATCACACCGCGTCTGTCTGCCTCCCGCACATGTGCGCTGCATCCCTTGCAGAGTAACAAAGGCGGACAGGGCTGAGCGCTCGGAGCTTGTTCTCCCGGCTCCGACCGGAGCGTCCCCAAAGCATGGCGCTTGTCATAGAAAATTAGCACTGCGGTGCAGCCTTGTCATTTGCGACCAGATGTCTGAGCGACGAGTAAAGAGACAATAATAATGCGACGACAACAACCAGGACCACCGTGATTTTTTGAACACCGCCGCTGTTAATGCGTCTCGAGACGCCGAAGCAGTCTTGATAAATTCGGCACTGTCACGACGAATTCCGGGATGCGGAAATCCTTCCGCGTGAAAGCTGACATTATTCATGGCGCTTCATGGAGGGAGCGGGAGGGTAAGAGATCTTTGACATTCATGGATTTGGACCCTCGAGCCGTGCGGGAAAAAAAGCCGGGCGACGGATTCCATCATTTGAGCGGAAATGAATGGTCACCTCGGCGCCGGGGCTGATGGGCGGGCATCGCCCGAGTTACCGGGGGAGGCTGCGGGGCCCGCGCGCGCGCCAGACGCCCTGTGACAGATTAAGCCCGTGTGACGGGTGCTCATTACCCCGCCGTTCCTCAAAGATAGCAGAAGCTCTCTGCAGACATCAAACTGCCCTGGAGCTACGGGGCGTACAGATGCACAGAGCTCGAAAGCACTCTCTCTCTCTCTCTCTCTCTCTCTCTCTCACACACACACACATGCACACACACACATACACAGATGTTTGTCTGCAAGAGTCGACCTGACTTGGTATTTTTGCTATAAAATAAATAATAAAACATATACAATAAAAATACTACAGAAAATGCTCTAAATCTGTCTGCTCCAATCCCCTATCGCGGGTCCAGCAGGGGCTTGTCTTTGGTTGTTACTCAGTAGCATTGCGTTACCCTGCACTAGAGTGAAGTGCTTGTTCGGGGAATCGTCATCTTTAGACTCCAACGCTCAGCCCGTCTGCCAAAATCTGCGATGTGGCAAGTGTGGAGCGTCGGCTTCCATCCCAAAAACTGCATCAAGTCCCATTAAATTCTAGCGGTCGATGGTCAGTTCGACCCAAACATGAGGTTCAGTGAGTTGAAGTTTCATTCATTGTCCCACTATAATTCATTTCCATGCTCATGCTTCATGTCATTTCTTTGCTACAAAGCATTCTGATCCCAAGACCAAAAATTCAGCAGTCTGACAACAATCTGACAAATCAACTCGCCGGACAGACATATTATACGATCGTGTAATCACTGTTGCCGATATCATTGTATCTCTTGTTGCAGGGAACGGAGAGCAAGTAATGTGAATATTTAAAGCCAAAACATACTGTGTGGTACTACTATAATTATATTGACAGTAGCTTTAAATGTAAAGAAGACAGTGGATGAACAAGGCAGCCTCACGCTGATCTGTGAATCTACACCCACTAAAAAAGACCCCCGCCAAAGACAATATACCAGGGGGGTGGGGTGTTTGGGGGCTGGGGGACATCGCCCCATGTGGGGATGACATTAAAACCAGGCCATTAAAATCAAACACATCAACCTATGCAGGCCGGATCTGTGGCATCAATAGAAGCTGTAGACAGGTGTGAATGCTGCTGTAACTGAAAAAGGTCAAATAAAGGTGAACACTGCACACTGGGGGGGCGGGGCCTCCCGGTAGCCAATGGTGTGAAGAGGGTGTGGCGTTGGACATAAAATCACGACAGACATATGATACATCCCTTGTCATAGCCTGGTACAATTACATTAGGACAATGGGTCAGTACAGGATCGTCGTGTCTGTGATGGTATTGTGTTTTTATGAATACAGACCATATGTGAACAGGTGTATCTTGTGCATTAGAATATTATAACAGAATCATTTGTGGTACAGAAACATTTACCTGTTCATTTGCTTAGAGGACACCTCATATCCCCAGTGACTCACACGAGGGTATAAATTTAAATTTTATCCAAGGCACAGCTGGATATGCGCTCAAGGGCACAAAAGCAGGACTCTTCGCGGAACCTGACCCTGTAACATTTGATTCCATTAACTCTTACCTGGCTGCTGCAGATTCCTCATACTGACTGGAGTCTCAGATGATCACACCTCACAAACACCAGAGCCCAGACCCCTCCAAACCCTCATTAATTCCTAGAACTAGGTTAGCTTTTACATGCAAATAGCCAAAGGATAAAAGCTAAGAACACATCACACTACAAACACAATTTACATTAATATAACAGATTGCGAATAATGTCAAAAGACACAGTTAAACAAATAGACCAACGTAGATTTTCAGTCAGATATTCTTATCGGTTTTCTGTTGCTAATTCAAGGAGTGAGTGATTTGATATCTTGTATACAGTATATCTTTAATATGTTAATTGATATTAAGATGTTTCATATTTCCTGAGTAGAAAGCATATTTTTATGATATCAGAAACTTTAAAAAAGCTGTTTGAAAGACATGGGGTAAAAATGCCAATAAATAGCTTCATAATGGGTTATAATGGCTTATACTGATTATTATAATGTATTATGAAGGTATCTATAGTGCATTACAGATAAGAGCTTCATAAAACATTCATACTGTATAATAAACACGACTATAATGTTTTATGCCTTTATATTAATAGTTATAGCCGTGTTTAATATGAATGTGTTATTAAGCATTATGAAGGTATCTATAATGCATTACGATGACTGCATTTCAGCCCAGGTTTCTCCTGCAATGTCCTGTTAGACAGCATCCAGGCATTTGCTCTGTGTGAGCTGCCTGAAGCAGAGGCCTGCTGTCCTGGATAGATGACCCTTCTGAATCACATGTCATCTCTGGATATCCGTTTTCTTCGCACCTTCTGCTTTATTTGTCTTCATGATATAAGCATCCAAACACTGAGAGTTTAAAGTTTTGAGGTCCCCAACTTCCAAATCTAGGATGCCATCCAGGAATTTAAGGTGTGAGTCATATTTACAGGTGGCACGCTGGCACAGTAGGTAGCGGTGTTGCCTCACACCTGCAGGGTTGGGGGTGTGCATCCTGCCCCCGCTCTGACTTTGCATGCTGTCTTGGTGTTTCCTCCCATAGTCCAAAGACTAACAATGAGATTTGGATGAACCCTAAATCATCCACAGTGTTTATGCTGGCATGGCGTCCATGGTGTGACCCTGTCTTATGTGCAAAATCATCTAGGTAATTCCTCAGGTCACCCTAGTATTGACCAATCGGTTGGAAGGTAAACAGAATAATGGCATTGATCGCATTGTTGACACAAAATTCACCACAAATCACAAGACTTTGGTGCTCAAATGTTGCATGGGCATAAATAAAAAATGTGCTGTATACCTTTCAGAAGGTGCGCTGGGGAGTTTCCATGCTCCTTATAGATGGGTTAGTGCTATCTATTTGTTGCCGTGCAAGGGAATATACTGCAGAGATCCTCTGACAGACTTCTGCATAACGGCACGAAACTGGATAAAAACACAAACATGTTGCTGTTCCGTGTTTTTTTTTTTCCAATAGTTAAATATAAAGCAGAATTTCATCCTCATTCATCATTGTAGGGAAGGGAATGGAGGGTCTTGATGCCTTGTAGGCTGAAATAGTCCTATTTCACTTTTAAGAACAATTCTATTTAATTGTTATTTAATTTGAAGTTTTCTATCTGATATTATATAATTGCTCTTTTTAAGGTATTCATTGAACCTACTGTTAATATGTCCATATAATACATTATTTGGACATTTTAGGTTGAACATGCCATCTTGATCCTGGAAATTTTTTGTCTAATTCCCTAACCATGTTTGTACACGGGCCTGGTGTATCCATACCACTTATCCTGGCTATTCATCTTTTCAGCTACATTCTGATACATATCAGGCAACAGATAAGAGGATCATCTCTTCCCTTCTGATCTCATCTCTTATAATTTGGATGACAAATATAGCATTTTTGCCATCTTAATTGGAAACAATGCATGGCAGGTGACTTATCTTGTCTTCCTGGATACATAATGCACATTTTAATCTAAAACCTACATGACTAGTTCATGCAACTATAATCCACAAAAGGCAAAAAGATAAGCGGTAGCCCCCATATATAATAATGTCGAGGCACAGTTTGGTAATTAAAGGCTCAAAGGGTAGAATTTCAGAAATGAACACCTGGATGTACAGGGCATGTAACTTAATAATTCCTGGAAAAATGCATAATTAAATCAGAGCATTTCCTCATCCTTTCTCTCAAACATCTCGCCACACAGGCATTCGAGGCACAACTGCGATTGCACATAAGTCAGTGGGTTAGTAACAAAGCACTGCTTCCTAAAGGTTCCTTTGCATCGTAACATGTGATTATATGTCATACTACTGGATCTTCAAAGGAATTCTCTCTTGCATCATCCATCCATCCATTTTCCAAACCGCTTATCCTACTGGGTTGTGGTGGGTCCGGAGCCTATCCCGGAAGCAATGGGCACGAGGCAGGGAACAACCCAGGATGGGGGGTCAGCCCATCGCA
>JAODJX010000112.1:912932-937831 GCA_026776945.1 Isichthys henryi
AAACCGGAGTACCCGGAGGAAACCCCACGACGACATGGGGAGAACATGCAGACTCCGCACACATGTGACCCAGGCGGGGACTCGAACCCGGGTCACAGAGGTGTGAGGCAACAGTGATAACCACTGCACCACCATGCCCGCCCATCTCTTGCATCATTTAAATTAAAATGACTGGTGCATTAGGTGAGCATTGACGATGTCTATTAAAAAAACACACATTTGACAAATACTGCAATAGACATGGCAGTAATGCTAATAAACAATAATTGTATGAATGATGTATTACAAGCAGATAGACGAGCTAGCTCAAACTTAATCTATGATGCATTTTTACATAAATTGCTTTGCAAGACTATAAAAATGTATTCCGCTTTCTGGTTTTGCTTTAAGGCTTCTGGTAGCTATACTTATGTAGCAATAACATTTGCTAATATTCGCAGTTCACACAAATCCCATGGAAATAAACAGATGATCCGACTCGTATTCTAATTCTTTGTACTGGTGCTATGTTCACCGCTAATGAGTCTCACAATATGTTCAATGACCTCTGCCTGTAGGCAACACGTATTTCTCCTGATTTTGAAATAAAAGTATTTGTCAGACATCATCAGAAGACTATATGAACCATGAAGAACCAATGGGTTTCAGGGAGCTTTCAGAGCAAATCGTAATGTGATTAACTCTGTAGTTGCAAGCTGAGTAAACTAGGAATCAAGATGGATAGAAGTTAAGGCCTTTCAATTTCAGTAAAAAGTCATGGTAACAGTTTACTTAAAACAGTCATCATAATGCATTATAGATACCTTCATAATGCTTAATAATGCATTTATAAAGTATTATAAACACAGCTATAACTATTTATTAAAAGGCATAGCAAATTATGGCCATATTTATTATGCACTTTGAATGTATTATGGAGCTTTCATCTGTATCTGTAATGCACTATAGATACCTTCCTAATGCATTACAATTGTCAGTATAAGCCATTATAATGCATTAAGTAGGTACTTATAGTGCAGTATACTCAAGAGCTTCACAGAGCATTCATCGTGTGTGTAATACTTTATGAATGCATTATAATGCATTATGAAGGTGTCTATAATACATGGGTGTTTCAAGTAAACTGGTACCAAAGTCACATTAATCAATGCAACAAGTCTGCACTGTTCCATGAGTTTATACCGGAAGCTGCTCTGAAGTTACATTGATCATAATAATGTCGAAGTTGTCCTGGGTCATTGCTGCACCACGTTCATCATTTGAAAGAACGCATGGTTCGAGCAAGAGCATAAAACACTGTCTTTGCTTCAACCAGAGGGGAATGAATCCATTCCCCTTTACGGAAGCTGTTATTCTGAAGCACGTCATTAGCTTAAGCCAAAACAGTTCGACTTACACAAGCAATTATATCCAGCGTTAGTACCACCTACATACGATTTAACTGGTAATTACATTCAATCATATTTGTGTACATTGTTTTATCTCATTTAGTTTTGCAGTACAGTGCAAATAAATTGGGGGCAAACGTAATTAGTGTACAAATATAATTAGTGTACAAATGTAATCAGTGCACAGATGAAAGTGTAGACGAGAATGGGGCAATAAAAACATGAGAAAATTTATGCAATTTCATTTGCTGTGAAATGCATTTCTTCTTAGTAGTAGCCTTGCCTTTTCATACCACTATGTCTGTAACATTAAACATCTCGGTACTTTTAATTTAATCAGACTCGGCAAAACCGAGAGGAGACCGGAGGGAGGGAACCAGCGAGCTGCTTTGAATCCATTCACATACCTTTCTGTTCTCAAACCTTTTTCTCATTTGGAGACAGCACTTAAATAAAGAGGACTTGAGACAGCCACGGACTCTGACATGGTATTCTGCAAATTGGCTTCACTTTTCAGATTTCTCCGAGCACATTATCTGACTTAATATATGCGAGATACAAAGCATAAATGAACCCGCCCACAGCCTCCTAAGAAGCTGCGTGATAACGTAAGAGAGAGAGAGAAAAAAAGGCATTTTCTTTGCATTTGTTGCAACGTTTACCTGTTGCTTTGAAGTTTAGTTTCGTTAATGACCATCATGCAGTTTGTAATTGTAGACTGATTATAAATATGCTATCATTTACATTATCTGTCATGTATTTAGGAAAATATAGTCCCAAAAATGTTACATATGAATCAATTTTATATTGATCATTTCCTTGTAAGGGTCTTTATCTATTAAAAAAGAATCCCTAATTCCTTGAGGAAGTGTGCGAAAATAACTTCTTTCTGGTGTTTACAGGCATAGAAATATTTGGATGTGATAACAGTTAGTAATTGGATGTTGAAAACGTCAGAAGGATGTTCTGTTTACACAACTATACAACAGAAGCAACCCTGAACCTGATGAGGCGTGGGAGATGGGCGGATGGGCAGGCAGTCACCGTAAACATGACCCATGTGTAATAATTTTAATTTTAATTAGGGACTCAAAATGTGTAGGCTAGCAAAGAATAAATTCTACACCCTTTCGCCAGGCCTGCCTGTCCACAATCCTAAACCTCACATGGCTGCAGAAATGAGGCTGTACAGTTAGACAAACATGAGAACTTACCCTCTGCAATGAACTAAAACAAGACAAAACAAACAAACTAATGTGCTTGAAAGGTTGGATAATAAGAGGTGTCGCTAAGACAAGGTCCCGAATTGCTGTGGTCATTAAAGATCCCATCGCAACGATCAAAGGAGCGAAGGCACCTTAGTCAAACTCGAGCCCCAAGGATTAGACAGCTGATATTCACTATACTTTTCTGTGTTTTTATTTTACTCCTTTTGAGTTTTGGTGATGAATGGCTGCTGGGGATTATCCAGGTATGTGCACATTGCTGAGTTTGAGAACTGTGATTCTGATAGCTCTGGAGATAAATTGTTATATATATAGATATATACACACATACACACACACATACATACGTAAAATGGTGTATGAATGTGCCCTGGCACCCCATCTTGGGTTGTTTCCTGTTTTGCACCTGTAACCTCTGGTATAGCCTCCGCACCTCCTGCAACTCTGAATAGGACAAGTGCTTGCAGAAATGTCTGTCTGTGTCTGTCTGTCTGTCTGTCGCTCGCTACACCTAGCTACTGTCATGACCTGCTCGTACGATCCTCCTGTGTGTTCTCAGCTGTTCTGCATTTCCGTCCCTTAATTTTCTACATTTACTCCACGTTCAAGTATGTTTCTCCAGTCCTGTCATAGACGTTTTCACCGTGTTGTTCTCTGCCAGCATTAAGCCCCCTTGTTTCAGATCTCCATGTGCCTCACCCCGATTCCCCACTTCCTGTTCACTCGCCCTGCACACGGTCATCACAGCTACACCTAGTTTTCAGTAACGGGTTCAATTTAAATGCGAGAATTGAGAAGAGAATCAACTGTAACTCTGGTAAGTATCAACTCTGATTTTAACTTTAGTTAGAATCAGCTCTAACTCTAATATGGGTTACAAAAGATTACAAAAAACGCCACTGTTAAAAAACTTTGTTTGGTATTAAACCTATGAAATCTACTTCAAAATGATGCATTACAAACAGTCAGATTACCATAGGGCGGAGTGGTCTCCTGCCATTGCATACCAAATAACAACCAGCGTTATACTGAAAATAAAAACACAAGTTACTGAATGAACAGTCACAGTCTACAAAGCCTGTAATGGACACCATAGCATGGGAAGGGAAACATATATAGCAGAATATGGTAGCACTTTTTTTCTTATGTGTTAAATATATAACAGTCTTTCTGGATGATTTTCTTTACTTCGCTTGAGAAAACAATTTTTGAAAGAAGAAAAAACATTGACATAAGATCGTCAAGGATCATAATTCGGATGGGGAAAGACTTTGCCAGGCAATTTTATAGCACCTATTGAGGGTAATTAGCCATCTGCTTTGCTGACAGCTCACCTCCACTATCAATTGTCTATGCTGATGCAAGCTGACGGAGGCTATTGTCTGCCCTATTTAATGTGTTTTCTGGGAAGCAAGAGGGATTTTACAAGTTAATGTCCTTTAAATATTATGCAGTAGTAAGAAGGGTTAGTATTTGTTAAGTACTTTTCAGTCTTTTTGCTTTAAGTACAATTTTGTCCTAAGTCATCACCAGATTTTTTTTAACCCAGATTTCATTAAAAAAAACAATGAAAAGTGATTCAAATATAGTGCTTTACACCTTTACAGTTTCACTGTATCCTGTGGGACGGCATATCTCCAGTGATCTCCAGTGATATTCTTGCAGTTCAGCATCTGGTACAATACCCTGTCAGTTCATCCCTTCACCAATTACCTCTCTGACAGGTTTTTTACTGCTTAGAGTAAAGCAGTTTGCTATATTTGGGGGGGGGGGGCACTTGGGTAACTGAGTCAATAGCAAATTTCATTATATGTGACAAAATCAAACATTCTAAAGTCGGCAAGCATCTGAAGTGAGCAACTGACATGGTCCAGACTGAACGAAAATGTACAAATGAGTAAATACACAGAGTAGATATTCAAGAGATGAAATGGAGGATGTTTTTAAAGGTTTCTGAGATCTGAGATTGAATAATGGCAAGAAATTTAAATTGTACATCAAGTGTTTTCACTTAGATATGCTCTAAAGCAGGTTGAATTTAAAAAAAACTACATAGCCTCTGTAGAAAAACAGATGGAAAAAACTATGAAAGAATATTGGTAACTTAATGGTCCTGATGTGAATTATGCTTATGAAAGGCTGAGTGATCACATCCCAGTGAAGGGACTGCGGGAAAAGCAAGAGAAGAACGTGACTCAATGCAGGCATTTCTTTATTTTCCTGTGAACATTCATCCCATTTAATGAATATTGCATTTTGCACATTTTCCCTAATCGGTCACACAGAACAGAATTAGTGCCACATATCTGCTTCACAGAGGTGGAGAGTTCAGGTCCAGAGAACACAAATCCAGACCAAGATTTTCTTTCAACCAACCAGCTGAGTACTCTGGAAATGTGATTCTATATACTCAACTGCTTGGTCTGGATGTGGGCTTTCCAAACCTTAGACTTTCCACATCTGCTGTTTCAGCAGTTAGCAAACGCACATCTGTTTCACAGTGGTCATCCTCCGGGTTTTCCAAGCACTGTGTGCCAGTCCTCGCTCATGTGCTGTCACCTTGTCTTTCCACAAACTGGTCCTCACTCATTTACGTATTTTCCAGTTTCTGACCCCACAGAAGGTGATGGAAGGAGCACACACTGGACTGCTCAGGTGCCATCTTTGGACAATATCTCTCTCCGAAAGGGCCAATGTCTGTGGCAGAAGGAATCACATGGGCAAGCCCAAGGTTTTCATTGGTGGGCGGGAACTGATAGTACAGTATAATCCCATATTATAGGGTTATATGAGATTGGTGGCAACTCTAGGCAGTGGTGTTAAAAGCTGTCGACCGTTGGTGGGTGGGGGACGTGCAACATTTGACACAAAACAAAGCTGTACCGTTAATTTTGTTTAAGGATGTTTACCTTAATTAAGAAAGAAAAGAGAGTGCCCTGGGGTCACTCTTCTGTCGCTGTCATTCTGTGGATGTATGGCAAAGTGGAATGACAAGTTCATGGGGGGGGGAGGTACTTGGAAACCTATTTCGGGCAGCACAGAGCACAGTTCAGGTTTGTACCCTGGATGGGATGCCAGTCAATCATGTGACCTCACACAGTGGGGTTCGAGCTCCCAACAGTGAAGATGCAAGGCAACAGTGCTAACCATGACATCCAGTGTAATTATTATTATTAGGTCAAGAAGGGCAATTGCTTGGCTCTGAAATTCCCCAAGCCTGCTAGCAGAAGCCGTGAGCTAACCGTGTTGACCACGCCCCCCTCAGAATATGTCCAGCTGTGACAGCACCACTCAGTGGTGTCAGTCCAAAAACACTCTCCACAGAGTAAAAGTCCAGACCAAGATTTTGTTTCAACTAACCAGTATAACGATTCACAGTCACAAAGTACTCAACTGCTCGGTTAAAACAAAATCTAGGTCTGGACTTTTACTCTCTGGACCTGAACTTTCCACCTCTGCCCAGCACTGCTCCACCCGCCATCCCCGCCGCTCTGCCCTCTGCCCCACAAGCGAGCCTCAGTCACCCAGCGCAGAAACATCCCCTTAATTTACTGTAACCACCGGCTGTCAGCCACCATGTTTAAGGTTACATTCTGTGACATTAAATGCAAATAAAATACGAGAAAAAAAAGAAAATGAAAATTAATAACGGTTGATAAGCTCGACCTTAAATAATAAATCACTTTTGTGTGCTTACATAACAGGGAAAGCATTTCATTTCCTTGAGGCTCCTGTCCTTTCTAGAAAACTTCTATCTAAGTCTGCTGCACCATAAATAAAGGAAAATAGGGTTACTAACAGATGGCACATGTGAGAAAGCCCTTTAGCCCCGTCAGGGTTAAGCTCACTCTCCAAAATAAATATTTTAACAAGTCCTCCAACATGATGACGCCCTCTGATTAAAATCTCCAATTTCGGCAAGCGGTTAATCAGGGTCCCCAAACTACGGTGGAAACTCCTGCAGAATTTCTCCATAGCCATGACATGTAACCAAATAAGTCTTTTAATTGTATATGATCATACAGTGTAGTTTGGTGTCAGACACTAGTGTCCAAAATTGTGGAAATACTTTGGATTATAGAGACCGACAAACTTTATTCCAGTTACTCCACTTACTTCTTCAATTGTCCAAGTGTTTGATATTTCTAGCATTCTTTGACTATTTATAAACGTTAAAGTATTTTTAAAACATAATGCCAAAAATTTTGTTCTCACAATTTTGGCCACTAGTGTACATACATGTTAGTCTGTATTGATTATGTATGTTAGTGTCCAGTATTAAAGGACAAAGACATAAATTCCACACACCTACATTTGAATGATTAAAATTGAAAAAATTGAAAAATTAGAAGAATCCTCATGCTAAATTGTGATCATCAAAATTTGTAAGATATGTATAAAAGCAGATTATCTAACCAATTAAATAACCCAAATCCCCCAGTCTTCCTGAAGCTTGCACCCTGCACGCAGCATATCTATCTCGGACCTCCAAATGTCTGAAGGGACAGGAAGTTTCCCTGGCTTTGCCTGGCATTCACTGACAGCTTATTTGAAAGCCAGCAGAGCAACATTCAGCGTTTTCTAAACACATTTCAGCCA
Source organism: Isichthys henryi (assembly GCA_026776945.1). NCBI lineage: Eukaryota > Metazoa > Chordata > Actinopteri > Osteoglossiformes > Mormyridae > Isichthys > Isichthys henryi. Next base: position 920,146 of record JAODJX010000112.1, read on the forward strand.
AATGAAACGGGTTTTTTTAGCACTTGAATTTGGAAGATGGCACAGCAGTTCATTATCCATCTGTCACGGCTGCCAGGTGCCTGCTGGGTAACGGACATTACGTGTAACGCAAGCGGTGGGTTTCAATCATTATTTAAAACAGATGTGAGGTGGGTAAATAGGGTTTTAATATTTTTTTTAGGATTTAATATTATTCACAGTTCTGATGCCAGTGTCCTATAAGTCATAAAATGAAGATTATGTTACTCTGTTATTAAAAATATGGCTGCTCAAGCAATTACGGCGCAGCAGATAAGCACCTTAAAAACAGTTAAAGTAGTTATCCTACCAAGGGATGCCAGCATTCCCAAGGAAATTTAAGAGGTGAGAGAACCTTTTAGCTCGTAATAAACCTTGAGTAGGGAAAGCGTGATTCCTTACTTTGCCGTGCATTACTCACAGCATGCATGTTTATTTGGCGATATATGCGGACGGATGTTCCTGCACATTCAGATGACGGTGCAGCCGGATAGCTAAAGAGCCACACAGAAGCCATATCGCCGCACTGATATTTAATGCGCACGGGCCCTGAGCAAAGGGCCAGCTTGGTGCTTAAATGATGTTTGAGCACCTTGCCTGGAAACATTTGCACAGAGGAGCCGGTCGCGGCGTGCAGTATCCACATTATTAAGCTGTTGAGAAAATGACTGGCAGATAAATTCAAACTTCGCCCGTAATTGTCTCCCACATCTGAATACAAATCCTGGCTTTTAGGATTCATTATATTTGTTCTCCTGCTTCCTCTAGCAATGTCTTTTATTAGCTACGCTCTCAGTGCCGAAATTTAATTTTGGAGGGAAAGAAACATCAACGGATGATTATTATTATTGAAAATGTGATACTGGTGGCGAGTGAGATAAAATCCGCGGTGCATTAAAGTGACAGATTAGAGAAAGAGTGCTCATTTACAAGTGTTAGGACATCGCCGCGGAGCCCCACGCCACGGAAAATGAAATGCAGCCGCTTCCAGCTGATTTTCTAATGCAGCCGATGCTCAGAGGAATGAAGGGAGAGGCTGGCGCTGATCTGGAAGGGCAGGCGGGCAGGCGGACGCGTGCTAACAGGACTGCGGGGCCAGCGACACCAGCAGAGTCCCTCTTCAGTGACGCTCCTCAGCTGCACGAAACTGCGCATCGTGAAACCGAGCTGGTTTTTAACTCGCCGGGAGTGTGTGAGGAACGTGTTGATGGAAGCGGACAGGAAATGGAATAGTGTCACCGGGGTCCTTTTTTTTGTGAAGTAACATAAATTTAAATTCAATCTGAAACCAGTCAGACCTACGCGAAGCTGTATTTCCATTTCTGTCGTGGCGGGGCTGTTATAGGACCCATTGGTGGCCAAACTGTGGTGCAGCAGAAACCACACACGTCTCTAAAGAACAAACCAGTGACGTAAATATGTATGCCTGAATGTAAAATTGCTACAGTTATAACATGGTCAAACAAACAAATTTGTTTGTTAATATATTATTAAAATCAAGTAGATCCTTGTTAAGCACACAGAAACGGAATGGGCAGGATGGATGGACATCACAAGCGTCCTTGTCCGGTGACCACAGAGGTGGTTCCGCTCCCTGCTCCAGCCAAATCCAGTAGCGCTTTATCTGAAGGCGATGGCAGGAAAACAGATGTCCGGGCTGCGGAAAAAGGTGGACCTTTAAGGTGATACAAGCAGAACAGCTCATAGTACCACCTGGAGATGGAGCGGTGCTTCGGCGATGAAGCTGAGCGTGCCTGCTGTGTGACCGTACTGCCAGGAGGTGGCGCTATGGTGCACTGTGGAATATGCACCTACGGCCCACTGCAATAGCCTTGGCTGTTGTGCACAGCCACATTTGCGCTCATAATCGTTCCTCTTTGGGTGAAGGGTACCGTGCCACTCCTCTGTCATTTACTGGCGCGCTGGGTTAGACGCGATGAATCAGCATCAGTCTATCTGCCGCAGCCTGCAGTTAGGACAGATTTGTGGGCAGTGGCTCCAGCCTCGCACAGCTACAAAGCTGAGTTAGTGCGATAAAGTGCAATTTGACATACTGTCTTACTTAAAGAAGTCTTTCTCAACTAATAATTCACTTAACTGTTACATTAACGTCCACAAAGCCATAATTCCCTTCACTGCCCTCTTCAAACCGCACACTTACCTGCTCTTCCAGATAAAAGCAGCATTATTCGAATTACCTGTTTTTTTTTTAAGAAAAATAAAGTTTTCAAAATTCATTTTATGTTGACCACAAGTGTATAAATGTACATGCTTCAACAGCGAGTGGTAGCGTTAATTTTCTTGACATTACAAATGTACAGTAGAAGTAGCTCATATTTCTATGGAAATTCAATTTGTGGTTTGAAATGTTGCTTTAAATTTAAACTGTCAGACCGGCCATAGGCCTGCATCCCATCTAGGGATCCCCGTTCCTGAGTCCTGTATGTCAGAGATGTAATTCAGGCTCAGTGTGACCCAATAGAGCAGTGTTTCCCAATCCGGTCCTTGGAGACCCACAGCCGGTCCATGTTTTTGCTCCCTCTCAGGGAGCTGGAAGGGAGCAAAAATGCAGACTTGCCTGACAGGAATCTGGGAGGGAACAAAAACATGGATCGGCTATGGGTCCCTGAGGACTGATTTGGGAAACACTGCAGTAGTGGATGAACAAACAGAAGATAGATGGATGAATGGACTCAGATCTGGCCATTTGACAGAGAAACAATTTTACCTTTTTTCACCCATCTTGGAGAGGTGATTTGTCTCTAAAAAAATGTCTTGAACTCAGCTAAATTATTAAACACAGTCACATACTGAGGTCAATGCTATCTATTTAACACTTCTGTTTTATTAGAGCTTTGTACTGGAAGTCTGCTTAATGCATTAAATTTGACTGACTTGGACAGTGTGTGAGATACAACACATTAATCTTGTCCATTCCCATTTCTGTTGATGGTACTGTAAAATCGGCGTTTCTGTTTTTCTTTTGCCGTAACCCCGATTTATGCTCTGTTCAGAAGCTCCGCCGATATCCCACCTCACATTAACGGCCAACATCAGCTCTCAAATCTCGACTCGTTAAATCAGACAACCGCCGCTCCGTGAGAGGCAAGGAATTAATGTCTGGAACGCCTGAGAGGAGAGATATTTAAGTCTTAGTGTTATTAGTGCTCTGCGGAGATGAATCTGCCATCGAACGGTACATGTCTGCATGGACACCCCGCCGTTCCTGCACTCCTTGGCAGAATGTGTTAGGCAGGATATTTATTTCATTTGCCCCAGAACGTGGCTGCCTGAACTGCAGCTTTTGTGATGGAAAACATCGCAAGTAGGAAATCCAAAAATACAATATACATCATTGTCAAGCAAAATGAATTAATTATAAATATGATATATGTTTCAAAATATCTTCGTGTAGCTGGTAAAATTCCCCTGCCTCACCCTGGTGAGGGCCAGTTTGAAGGAGTATGCATTGTCTGATGCCTGAGGGTTACTCTGGCTATACTGGGGTATACTAGAGTACATAATCTTCCCACCTGAAAAGACTGGCAGGGCAGGTTAAAGGACCATAATCCTTGCTTTCCAAAGCTGCTGAGTCATTACACCCCATGTGAATGGTCTTTAGTCACGTGACCAGAGTTATTTCATGCAAGATGCACATGTGTAATGTTGTTATGCTGTTGTAATTGCATTGCTTGAGCTCACGTTTTTGTCAATGGGAATACAATACTACTTTCCTCACCTTAGAGAGTAATTTACCTGTTCTAATGTAAATGTTTATTATTATTATTATTATTATTATCCATATCCCTGGCCAGGAAAGGTGGTTTGAAGATAATTATTAAATCAGAAAAATAAAATTTTAACAGTGCAGTATAAAATGTACAAGTTAATGTCAAAAGCAAACAGGACCGGTCATATTACCAGATTTCGTGGGTGTAGGTGACTGACCCTGGTCCACAAGGTCCAGTCCTGAAGATTCTTCTTCATTTTCATGTCTTTGCTTCATTAGAGTGATCGTGCGCATCGTTACCTCGCGCGGCGTTTCAGTTGCCAGTGCTAATTAAAATGAATTTCCTGAAAGCCTTCGGCCTTCACTTAAAGAATGATCTATTACAAATGTTGTTTTTATTAACAGAGATAGCAAATTAACACCTGTCACTATGAAACGCTGGACATATAGCAGACATAAAGTTGTTTAATTAAAAACGCGTGCTAATGTTTCAGTAGCAAAATTACTAATATCAGGACAAATACGGAAATAAATACAAAGTCCGTGAATTGAATGTAAATGAGCTGCATGTCGTTAGAACTCCAGGAAGATGAGGGCTTGGTTAGCGTCTCTTAGGAAGCAAAATCCCTCTCAGTGCCGCTGAAAACCGGGAGAACCTGGAGCTCGACTGCGACGGCTCACGGAAAAGGTTTTTAGCTGAGCAGGGCTTTGACGCGGTCCCCAAAGGACAGAAAACGACAGTGCTAAAATCTGATGGGGAGGGGGGAGAAAAAGTGGAGTCAATCAAAAATAATGACCAAATCTTTCAAGTTCGATCAGGGCTGCCCTATAATAAAACGTTAGACGGGGTGCAGTGCTGGGCACTGTGTGGCCATTGCCACACTGTTGAATATGCACAGAGCAGCAGGGGCCCAGCAGATAATTACACACTGTTCTGCGTCTCCAGGAAGCTTCCAGAACAGCCTGAATGTTGCTGTTACGTTTTTCTTTTCTTTTTTTTTAAAGATAGCACAAGAAAATGCTTTCAATGAATATTTTTGTCAAATCCATTTTTTTCTCCAGACTCAGAATGGGGCCTATACTGAACCATTACTGTCAAAATACCCATTATATATTTACTTTTTTTATATTTCACTTTTTTTTCCCCCAGGGTCCATTGTCCCTTCGACAGATTTTGTATGTTTGGGCACTAATTGCGGTTTATAATGGAGGTGCGTGTTTATTTTCTTTGAGTCTGGACCGCTCTGTCTTTTCTTATTTTTCCCAACGCCCAGCCCCCCCCCCCCAGACTGAAACTGTTCACACTCAGCAGGTGACAGTGAGAAAACAAGCTGTTATTTTCTGAGATGGCTCTTCCACCTACCCACCCCTGCTCTTTCAAGCATGATACAGAAAACCAAACCTTCGTCTCCACAACATACTTATTATTTTCCCGTATGTGTCCATACCATTGATTATTTGCCAAAGCATTTCCCACCTGAATTCTAATGATACGGCTTCTCTTATTTCTTACCTGATAATTATTTTCTCTCCCTTGAAGTCTATTGGATGGTTTATCTCGGTTCCTTGAACGGCCTGACCACACACAGAGCTTCCTTAGCTTATGGCCTTCGTCACACTGATACGTCCTCGCATTCACAGGCCAGGCCGCACAGGGGAGCCAATGTGAACGCTCTTCATTAGCGCCAGACAGTGGCCTATCAGGGAAACGTGTCCACCGGGTCGTTCTCTGCTAAAGGGGAGGGGGGGGGGCAGCAGAAGATGGAGGGGGACCTCCGTTATTCCCTCCGCCCCAGGCTTGCGGTGGTCATCTGCAGCCAGTTACATTGGAAGCCCTGTGCAAGTCGTCCAAATGAGATGACAGGTTTTTAGGCCCCCTGATAAATTGTTTCGACGCTGTCGCGCAAATTGGATTTTAATGTCAACCGTTGGAATAATCCAAACGCAGACTGATTGAGATGTGCTAATATAATGCTATAATAATGTGAATCGTTATCGCCGAATTAATCTTAAATCATTACAATATATATTAATTTCATAATAGTGGCAGTTTTCGTGTTATATCACAATAATAACGAAGATGTACTTTGAGGAACAGTTTCCTTCCACGTGCACAGCCGCATTTCACCTGTGTAATTTCCAAAGCACCCATATTCCTGTTTTCTATCTAATTGTGAGTTTTACATGCGCCTCGTGGCCATTTTTGTAGATCTATGATGTGGAGAGCCTGCTCGAGGACCAAACTGTGATTGGGGTGATTATTACGGAAGATTAAGGAGTAGCAAAGACAGTAGGCTAATCTTACAATTCTAATAACAAACAGAACTCTTATGATTCAAGAGGTCTGCTTATGGTCTGTATGTAGTCGTCTGTGAAGCTGTGAGGGAGGGGCAAAAAGTCCTGCGACCACAATTAATTTCGTTCACCTGCCGTTTTGCACCTGCAGTTATAACTGGGTGTGAAATGCTTTATTGTCCTTTATTTAACCAAGTCTGTTCTGACGACCTGCCTGGTGTCATGCTTTTCATCCAACAAATCAAGTACTAAATTTTCATCATAACAAATAAAAAACTTGTTAGTGTACCAAAAAAAAAGAGAAAAGATAAAACAAAAACAATCAGTGAGTGACCATCTCTTGTGTGTTGGCAAGAGTGGCCCCCTTGAAAAACGCCATTAAGGGAACAGTTTATAAGGCTTATCCTGGAACCGCACAGACGGCACATTCTCCCAGCACACTCGCCAGCGCTCTACCCTCCGCCAAGATATCTGCCCGCCCAGTCGCTCCGGAGAGAGTTTCAAATCCGACATTAACATCTCCGACTCAGCTGCTAGAAATGTTATTCTAATTAACAAGGGATTAAGTCATAATCTTGCCTTGTAATACAGTCTGGATGGGAATTTCAATGGAGAGGGCAAAAATAAGCATTTAGCATCTCAGTAAATTACTCTTGACCCAAGGACAGGCTATGGGCCTGCCTGCCGACTGCCAAATAAAATTGCCATCCCTGCCAAAATTTTATTAAACCATTACCAAATGCACACAATTAACATTGCTGTAGGTGAAAGCACACTCGGTATCATTTTTTTAACTTTCAGGAAGTTTGAAAGGACCTAAATGTAAATATCATGCATTGCAGGCTAAGACTCACTGCGGAGTCTAACGCAAGCATCCACGGGACGATAGCGGTCTGTGGAGCACAAGGCACTCTTTGCTTTGTAAAAACCCCAGTGCTATTTGACAATTAAATATAATGGCTATCTTAAGTAGCTCAGGAGTAGAGGGTGGACATATCTTCTCATAAACGTCCCCTAACTAGCAGGGAGGACCATTGCATTTCCTTTTTTTTTTAGCCGTTGCAGATCTCTAGAGAGATATGGAGATCACTACGGCGACCACGGGATTTAAACCAGCGACCTTCTGATCATGGATACGGCAGCCTCACCCGCAGGGCAACTTACCAGCCCCTTGCCCTGTGACTTACAATCCGTGTGAATGTTAAATACGGAGCTTAAAGAGCCGCTTTAAAGATGTACTGAAAGTTAGTGACTGAAAGTTGCAGTATAGATATTTTCATTACTTGCTGGGATGCGACGTGTATGAGGTCTGGCTGGCGTTGGCTGCCCTGAAGCAGCATTGAAGCCAGGAAGGATCACTTCTGACCATAGAGGTGAATTAGCTGAATGGGCAGAGTGTTGGGGCAAACCACAAAGGGGGGCTGGAGGGGGGTGGTGCGGGGGTCCATCCACCACAGAGACTCAGGACCTTTAAGGAGGCTACCCAGGTCTCGGCGACCAGTCAGCGGACCCCATCGTATGTGCTAAGCCATTGTTTTCCGCTCTCCTAAGCGGCAGGGAATTGATACGCTGCCAATGAAGTGCGGTGACAATTAAATGAAGCGGCTCCCGTATTATAGCTATATCACGCCGTCCCTTTCCACTGCCGCCCCACTTATTTAATCACATGACGCGTGCCTTATTTTATTACCCAGTAGCCCCTAAGACGTCACCCGGCAAACTGTAAATGTTTGAATAGGCCCCTCTATTAGACACTCCCAATAAAGATACAGGGTAAGATTCTTTTGTAGATGTATAATCTTTAACAAGGGCAAACAAACAGTAATTACTAAGCTCATACGCATAGCCAGAATTGTTGTTAAATCGATAATTATTTCTGTGAATTAGTTTTTCCTTTATTTCTCAGGTTACTTGCACTCATTTTAGTTTGTGACCTGAAAGCCTCGGCAGAAAATTTGTTTTTTTGCAGATTTTTCCTTAATTGAAATAAATTATTTGTGTATCGCTCAGTTTTAATTGCACGTGCTTTTGCCAAAAGGTCTTCCTGGATAGTGTTAATGACATAGAGGGTACGGATTTAGAAGATACAGAAAAATAATGTGAGGCAAGCACACAGACAGATGTAAGCTAGCATGGAACGTCTAAGTCTACTGGAGAGTCTGCTTCTCTATTGGCTACTGTAAAAGTCTCTGGAGGAGTACTTCAGATGAATGAGTGGGTGCAGAAGGTCCTGAATGTGAGAGGAGAGATACAAGTCACAAGATATGTAAAAAGGTGAGAAAACCAATACAATGATCTCTGATAGGCTTCTGAAGGTGCAGGCAGATTAACGTTCTCCACTCTGGTATCTCTGAGAGTACTGCGTGTCGTAATGTCCCAAGAAGAAAAGCAATATCCTCCTTATGCACACAAAGCACAAATAGCTATCTCTAGACACAAGACACGATAAGCCACAAATCACCTGTGACTACCACTCCACTAAATGAGTGGCCAACGACCTTGGTTAGGTGACCCCGGTGCAATGCTGCCGGTATGTAGCGGCTTGTTAGCCTCTGGTATCTTTCTGCAACATCGCTGATGTGTTTGCATCAAACTCCTTCGTCCTATGGACTGGGAGACACCAGCAGTAAAATGATGGGAAGTTGCATTGACATTGGACATTCCTTCAGAAGCTTGACAGGGTCCATCTCAGCGCCCAGATGCAGACTGACCATTCCCTGCTGTCTAGGTGCATCACGCTGAGGCTGTACTCATGCGTTCCATCCCTGCCCATGACAGTAAGACTACGAAGAGACATAACAAAACAAAAAAGGCTAAAAGGTCACATGACTTCTCAAGTATAACAAGGAGTGTAAATTATAAAGTAAGTGAATCAGAAGCAAACACATGATTTTTATTAATGGTCAAGTGTCTGCTATTTTTGGGACCAGCTGAATGTGCACACCTCAAGGTAAGGAATGAATACACACACACTCTTTATTTATTTGTGTGTTTGTTTTGTTTATTTATTACACAGGACACATTTTTTTGCATGTTACTAGCAGAATACTAACATATAATGGCATTGACTGAGCAAAAGAAAACGATTTTGACTCATCACCTATGATTAAACGATCTAGCTATTTTTCAACAAATTTCAAGCTCGTTTATGCATAGGGTACTTCCACAAATTTCATGTGATTTAATGAGACATTCACCAAACTTTTTGTACGATATAACCACATGCTAACATTTTACTTTACTGGCTATTTATTAAATTAATTGAAAGAAAAATGAAAATAGATTAAGCGTCATTTACATTGAGTTAGTACCGTTTCAACTGACAGCCCCAGCTTGCAAAGCGAGCCTAGCCTCACTGCGTTAAGTTAGCACACTCAGAGCTTCCACTGTGCCACTGTAATTTTGGCAGTTACACTTACTAGGTGCAGTGGAGTAATCAGCTGTCCAATTTGGCAGTTCTCAGCCAGTCACCAGCCAGAATTGTGACAAGAGCAAATTGAACAAGACTGGGTTAATGGCTTTGACTGCCACCAGTCTGCTTGCGGGTGCCATAAGTGGAAGGGATGAAACCAGTTGTCACGCAGCCCTGAATACGAATGGGATCTGGGGGCCTGTGCGTCTTCAGGCCAAAGCGGGGGCCAGCACACGCCTTCCATACACCAGTTACACTACAACTTACTCAAGTGTCTAACGGTCTAGCGGTTTAACACAACATGGTATCTCACCTGAACACAAGTTTTCCATCCATATAATGGCAAGTGCTGCCAATTGCTGGACAGCAGAAGAGACACATGTGATTCCACCAAAGGACAATTAAAAACCAGTACGAGATCAATAAAGAACCACACACTGACCTTGCTGACATTAAGGCATGTAAAATATTCTGTTTGTCCATTTTCGTATAAATTATTCCAAAACACCTAGTGTGGCAATTCTCTGTATGGCCTAACAGGGTTTTACAACCACCAGCACTCTGACCTCACGTGGGAAGTAAAACCGGATGAGTCGAGGCAGCGTTTATCAGAATGTGATGCACGGCTGAATCATAAACCACGTTAAAATTAAAGCTCCGAAAAGGTTTGTCTTGTTTACTTGATAACATTAAATGATGAAAACCATGTGAACAGCACAGACTGGATCGGATATCCAGAGAGGCAGGGCAAAATCTGAATGCACTGCCTTTGGGCCAACTAGTAATTACTTGATAATGTAATGCATTGCAGTCTCAGTGCTAAATTACCATCAGTTAGTGCATTATAGGCAATGCCAATGACCCTTCGGTCGCCATTGCCGTTTTTCACGGCTCTGCTCCACTGGCCTGTGGTAAATTACCTTTCTATCTTATCTTCATTTTATTTGGACCCTGACAGCAACAGAGGGCACTATTTAGAAAAAAAAAAAACTCCCACAGTCTCTTGGTATCCACAGGGGCTTTACAAATGACCCCGTTTTTAGTCTTAAACAATGCATTTCCCGCAGTTCACGAAAAATAAGACAACTATACAACAGTTAAACACTGATATTGCACATGAGCTCACACGAATATCTGATATTGCTGCTTGTAATAAAAATAAATAAATGAATGACGTTCACCCATATCCCCAGATCATTCCGTGAACCAGAGGGCCCAGACAGAGGTTTCGGCATTCCTATTTTTATCGGAGAACTTTAGAAAACAGCCCATGTTTTCTGGTGACATCTGAAACATGATTACGGGTTTCACATGCTTATTTTATTTCTGCTCGCAACAGACAGGAATTTCAAGTAAATATGATTTGCCGAATGTGGATTATGAAATGACATGCTTGGGCGTCGCTGGCAGCCTCCTACTCAAGCGTCACATCCACAGAGGTCTCCCTCGAGGACCATCACGGAGCCATACTGCTTGGAAGTGGATTGTCTTTCCCGCATGGGGTAAAAATATGAAATTCTGTCAGGCTTGGATTAAAAAGCGACGCAAAGAGAGCGGCGTTGTGGCTTTGTGGTGGCTCCAGCTTTCAACGGTCTACGTCCCCTCTCGGTTTAGTCTTCATGTGCACCGCGAACCTCTCCTGGGGGAGGGATGAAAGCTTCATGGATTCCAGGGATGGGAGCGCAAAAGAAGCTACACTTCCCCCCCCCCCCAACCCCAGCTGTTGCCATCTCGAATCTCAAACCAGCGTTTCAAGACACAGGATGCAAGGTTCTGGCAAGTTGGGAAACCTAAAAGAAAGGACTGAGAAGGTTTGGGAACAAGCATACTTTATGTTTTTTTTTTTTTGTTGCAACTTTTGGACTTGGGGTGGGAAATGCTCTCTGTATTCATGCAGATGTGTGCTGTGCACTTGATCGCTACCGAGTGGTAACACTAAACCACAGGATCGTCACACAAATTCTTAAAAATAATAAATGTGCACGTCACTTGCTGCAGTACATTGACCCATAGGGGCTCTGCCGGCAATGTTTTACACTCCGCCTCTGGCTGCATGAACTTTCTTCTGTAGTTTAGAAATAAAGCCAAAGCAGAATTTTTTCCCCCGCTCCCATTAGGGGAATATTACAAAATATGATAAATATTTTAAATATTCAAACCAGCCCACAGTATTTGAGATTTGGGATGTCTCTCAGTGCTCTTACTGTTTCAGCCTGTGGAGAAGCCTGATGAAAATGTAACAACATTGAAATGTAAAACAACCCCTTGATATTTCATAGATGAAAAAGCTAAAATATGTTCCCGATACTGTATCGTTTAATTATGGATAGCATTCGCCATAATTAAAAGGAAAAAGTAAATGCAGACTTTTCCTATGTTGAGACACCCAGTATACTCTTGAAGGGTTTCTTGACGATGGTTCCAAACAACTTGATGAAGTTGAAGTGACTAGTTGCCCAATGATATCGACCTTTACTGATGTTTTACCAAATATTCTGCCAGCCATATCTACTTCCTATTGATCTTTGTTATGCTGTTTTGTACAGTAATCAGCCGACACTTCAGTGCTTATAAGCTTTAAAGTGACATGATGACACAGTCGTCTGCATTGTTGAACCTGTGGGACTGGGGTTTGAGTCTCCACCATGGCTCCATGTGTGTGGAGTTTGCATGTTCTCCCCGTGTCATGATGGGGCTTCCACTGGGTATTCTGGTTTTCCTCCCACAGTTGAAAGACATGCTGAGGTTAAACTGGAGTTATCAAGGAGTTGCCTGTAAGTGTGTGTGTGTGTGTGTGCGTGCGAGCGGGTATACCTATCCTTATGGGGACACAATGTCCCCATTACATGATAAATATTCGGGTTTTTTTCCCTTATGGGGATTGGTGTGTGTGTGTGAGTGTGCCCAATGATGGGTCGGGAGCCCATCCTGGGTTGTTCCCTGCCTTCTGCCCAAAAGCTCTGGACCCCCCCTTGACCCTAAACAGGACTAGAGGATGAATGGAATTTTTAAGCTGTATGTACACTGTTATTCATGAATACCTGATCTGCATCTGCATCCCTTCAGTCTTCAAAAGACTGAAAATGATCCCCCAAAAAGTAGGGCGAAGAAGGGGAATCGGGATCGCTAGTACCGGTATGGTAGAGGAGCAGAGAGTGACGTTTGTAGGAAGTAATACCCTAGTGGAGCATGTTAGTTTGGGCCAGAAACATGACATGGAGGATGTGGTGGATCTATAGGGAGGTGAATGTAAGAGATCCATCTACAAAAAGAAGGTCAATGACCGCTACGTATAGCAGCTCCTTTTGTAAATAAGATGATGGCAAATGTTTGGGAACAGAACAAGAATTCTGGTCTAGGACACAGCTAAGGTACAGAGGTGAGCAGGAGGGGCGTGGAAGGGGCATTTAGATCCAAATACACCTCGTTATTTGGTAGAAATCCAGAACTCCTCCAGAAGATTCCCAGGTTCCATTAGGACACCCCAGCCCTTCATTTAACCCCGAAAAATCTTTACGGCGGGAGAAAAGCGGGAATCTGGTGAAAACGAAGGGAGAGATGAGCCAGGAGGTAATCACGGTGCTTCTTATAATAGTGACGAAAAAAGCCTGAGACAGGAGAACGAACCTGAAAGGAAGCCGCAGACAAGGGTGCGGGGGAGGCGAGGAGGACAGAGCGAAACAGTGGTAGACGGGGAGTGGATCGGCAGGCGAGGTAAGGCAGCGGGAATTAAAAAGAGGGAAGCTGCGGGGGGTGAGGCCGTGAACCTGTATGCTATAGATAACTGGTAACTAGATGTTTCCTAGGCTATGCTGAGGCTGCTAGGGGATGTCTTTATTTTCTGACATGGAGCTAGGAAGGCTGGTGGCCCTGACAAATTGAAAAAGAAATTTATATCCAATGCAAATGCTGTTATGTAAAAGCAGTTTTTTTTTCATGTACTACCTTGGCTAAGTCTTATTTTCTTGTTTCAGTATTCCAGGGTTAAGATGTAATCTTACAGTGAGAAGTACCTGGAGAGAAAAATATGGTCTGAGTTTCGGGGATTTTTTTGAATGAATTTCTGAAATATATGCATACTTTCGAGATCGTTTTCTGTACCTTTGAACTTGATGATACAGAAAAAGAGAAATCTTGGCATCACGACTCTTTTTTTTCCATTGAAACACAGAAACATATGTGCAGAATTTGTGAGGAATACAGACAGAAGTCTCTCAGCTCAGGAACCGCATAAATACATGCAAAGTTATTGCACCAATATCAAAATCTCTAAATGTGTTGTTTATCAGAATTTTGTCCCCAACTTATGAATGATGCAAATTTTTCTATCTCTGACAATAGTGGATGACTGACTAGGGCCTAAAATGGATCCTGTATAGCTCTGCATTATCCAGACCGGTTCCTGTCTGCCTCCCTGTCGTGGGATTAACAGACAGGTAAGACTCTCCAGCTAATAGACCTTCTGATTGAAAGGACAGGCTTTTAATTGGTGTGCTGCGCTATTTGCTTGAAACAGAGTTACTATCAAATTGTGTGTGGGCCAGAAACCAGTACTATAGTCTCTCGGTTCAGATCTAATCCTACTTACGGACCATGCATACGTCCTGCAATAACACCAAGCCTCACTCCACTGCACCTGAATGGCCTCATAATTATATGCCTCATTGCAAAAACATCGCGGGGAAAATGAAAAGTCCCCTTTATGTGTCTTAGGGGGCAGCGAGTATTTAATGAACAGCCGGTAAAAACAATAGATTTCTAACCTCATCAAGCGAATGGATTCGCTGACCATGAAGGTTTTTTTTTTTTCTATATTCAATACTCAAGTTCAATGTATTGAAGAATGAATGAACAGGAAATTACAATTATGTGAGGTTCCTAACAATAACCAAAAAGGGCATCATAGTCTCCCACTTCAAAACTCTGCACGTCATACTTCCAACAGCACGGCCTATATGACATTTACTCATAGGTTCATTGTAATTACTCAGCAAATAGGATCCCTGACACGTTTAAACCTAATGGAGAGAATGAATCTGCCCTGCTGAATTCTCAGGTTTTATAAATAAAGGAGAAGGGTGGGCGTGTCTTTAATAACCAGACTGCTGTTTGATTGGTGCTTGTGGAGCCACACCTTCAACGTTGACCGGTGTAAAATGAAGCAGAAGGATACAGACACTCCTTCTTGTAAGAGAACACACATTTCCCTTCAAGAACACTATAGAGAGATAAGCAACTTTGTTTCATTATGCCTGTAAACGTTCCTACTCACTACTGGCACTTCAAACCTCAGCACCTTCTTGTTGTACTTGAATGCTATTGTAAATTGTACATTGTATGTTATTGTATATTATATGTGCACTGCGTGTATCATACATATGTTATTTGTCCATACTTTTCTGTTCTTGTGTTATTTGCTATTTATTGTCCTTTATAATTAACTATTGTTCAAGTATGAATAGATGTACACAAGCAGCTATTGGAATCCTTGAATTGAACCTCTGAATATCCCTGTCGACCATGGCTTAACTTATTGGTAAAACGTTACATTCTTGAATTTGGAAGGATAAGCTTTTTACCTGTATAGGAAGACATGCTTGATGAGGACAGCGAAGGTACTGCATGTTAGGAATGACCCTTATACTGAAGACCACGGACCACAAACTTTTGCTCACTTTGCAGTTCTTTATGCAAGTCAGAAATAGAAGGAATAACGGACACAAAGACAGAAGAACAGCAGCCACTGCCTGCTGCCTCGCTTCTCCCTCCTAGGGACATAAACGCTGTGGCAGTTTGAGCAGAAATGGGAACCTCAGTCCTCAAAATTGCAGAAGGGAAACTTCCGGAAAATGTGGAACAGTTAGCAAAGGTTCTGAACTGATCAGTCAGGTATGTATTCAGGAGCTTAGCCTATAATCTTTGTAACAACTTTGGATAAAATTTTATAGAAAGGAAACAAAAATTAACATTTTGCAAGGTTTTAAAGATGCGTATCTGATATAGAACATAGATATTTAACTTTGGCAACATATGCAAGGTTTTTAATTAGTAATTACAACTGGGTTTAACATTTTCTTGGCCTGGACAGAGAAGCATAGCCATTAGTGATATAACATTTTAAAAAGTGATAGGTGAGAATTCTAAATGAATTATTAAGGTTGTTGAGATCTTGGCCTCCTTACGCAAGCCATGTCTGATCTGGAATGGATTTCTGACAAGGAGGCCTGGAGACGATTACAAGAAGATACAGCGAAGATGCCAGCTGACTGCGATCTGCTTTCCACAGCTGGAGAGAGAGGTGGATAAAGACCTGTGTAATGAAGAACATTCATTGTTGTTAAATTACATTATGGTGCCAGAACATGCAGTGATGCTTTTATCACACCTCGCATTCAGTCTTAGGGCAAAATGACCAGCCAGAAGTCTGGGGAACATGCAGCTTGCATAATATCAGTTGTACACAAGGTTCTCCATAAGCATAAATAATGTCTTGGAGCACTCTAAGTACATCGGCAGAAATCTTCACATATGATTTAAAATGGAAAAAGATAGTTTCTCTATAATAAAATATTATGTTGGAAAAGACTTTGGTTCATTTACAGTTACATTAAAGAGGCCCTATTATGCTCATTTTCATTGTTCATATTTTTATTTTTGGGTCCACTAGAGTAAATGTACATGCATCAATGTTCCAAAAACACATTATTTTTCTCATATTGCACATCTGGATTCACCTTCTGTCTGAAACACTGTTTCAGTTTTAAGCCCAGTGTGCTCTGATTGGTCAGCTTACCTAACATTCCACCCCTGCCTTCCAGTCTGTAGACCAGGGGTGGGCAATCTTATCCAGATAGGGCCATTGTGTATACGGCTTTTCACTGCAAATTCTTAATTAGATCACTAATTAGAGGGCTGATTAGTTGAAGAATCCTCAAACAAGGGTTTGAGCAGCTGACCTAAAGGTTATCTGGAAAACCTGCATGCAGTTGGATAAGATTGCCCAGCCCTGCTGTAGACAGATCCTTGCAGGTAGACAGCCAATAAGGATTGTGCTATGAGGTTACCTCACCATGTCACAGAAGTAAGGACTGGAATTCCAAGGAGGTGTTTCAGGCAGATTAGAGAAGAGTGGTTTCTATGGTGGTTTCTCTATAGTGGTTTCTCCCTTTGGCATGTATTTTGGTCCTTAAAACTTTGCAGACTGCTTACATGCATATAAAGCCCCTTTAAAAAATATAAAACTATTGGCTTTTCTTGGATATCATGTGTCCTCAAGGTAAATAACAACTGTATAGAATGTAATTAAAATCACAGAATGGATTGTTCTGTGTCAATAACTGCAGTTCATATGTGGATAAATCCTAGTGTATAAATGAATGTGTGTTTGTAATGGAAATGGCAGCAGCAGTGATGGAGGTGTAACAGAGACCTGGATTTTAAATAATTAAAATGACTGAGTTTGGGGTGAAAAATCATGGAGAATGAGGTAATTCACTCGAGTGTCAAATCCTGCCTCATTGGCAGCCTCACAAATCACCTTTTCATGGCCAGAGCTCAGATCACACAGAGCTCTTCCATCCACAATCTATGCAGTTGCTTCTTCTTTAGTTTCCAGTTGTTTTTCATCAGCAGAAACTGTTGAGAGGATCGAATCGCAGATCTTTTGCTCGTGGTACTTTTTATGTTTTGAGGGCAGAACGTAAAATGATTGATTCAGAGAGATAACCAATCAGAATGCAGAGGAAGTGGGTCCAAACAGCTAGAGGAGGTGGGACCGAGACATCTGATTGGGTGGTCTCACTATTACGAGTCGCTTGAAAAGTTCTGCCCTCAGAACGTTTTCGTGTAACTAACACTTCCATGGGCCGTCAAATTTTTGTCAAATCATGACAGTGGATTATATATATTTTTATCCAAGGCAATACAAATTTGTCGGGGCCTTTTAACCACGTTTTGAGGCTGAAGGAAGAAGGCAGAGGTAAAGCTAAGAGAACTTTCTTATTTTGCTACCTGCTGGATTTTTGACATTACCTCCAAACATCTGCTCCTGATATCAATCTGGATGGTGACCGAGCAGATTAACGGGGCCAAATTAAACGTTTATGTGCGTTTAGACTCCCACAACTGGATATAGTAGCACTGAAGGCTGTGCTTGGGGGGGGGGGGGGGGGGGGGCCGGGGGGGGGGGGGGGGGGGGGGGGGGGGGGGGGGGGGGGGGGGGGGGGGGGGGG
>JAODJX010000112.1:937931-965319 GCA_026776945.1 Isichthys henryi
CGGGTTGGTTCCCCCGCATATTAACGGGGCCAAATTAAACGTTTATTGGGGTTTTTACTCCCACAACTGGTTTTTGTTCCCCTGAAGGCGGTGGTTCCCCCCCCCCCCCCCCCCCAGCAGTTGGCTAATATGGCGGGTCAGCGCCACGGTGTTTTAGGTGAGTGTGCTTGCCAACTCCAGCAATTCTAGGCAATTAATCATGGGATGCGGACGAAGACAGTGTGCGGCTCGGCGGAGGGTCAAACCGCAGCTATTACCGGAAGATGCCACGTGGCGGCTTCTTGAGTTAACCCCGATACCCCCGCCCCAGAGCTCTAGTCAGCATGGAGATCACAGCTGTCTCCGCCGCTGCCCCACAGCTGCAGGGGTCGCTGGTTCCACCACTGCACTGTCTCTCCGTCGCATGCGAGATGGACGCATTCCAAAACACACGGCTCATCCCATTTTATAAGTGCGGCAACCTGGCCGCACTATTGCAGTCTCCGCCACCTTTGTAGGTGATTAATTATGACAATTGTCAGACGAAACGCATTGCTTAAAATATTGCCATGAGACATTTTTTCCAGAAATACTGGGTGAGGTGCTGAATCTGTTTGGTGCCCGTATGGTTAGAGCTGACACCGGAGATTAAATTCCTGTGGCATTAGTACCTGTTCCGGTTCGACACACTAATTTTTGATAAAAATGAGTGCCACAAATACGAACAAAGATTGCACACTAAACTTGTAATTTGTATCCCATTGGATGCAGACAGAGGTTGCTTGTTCCAGAAGGATCTATGCTGTTCTACCATTGAGTGAGGTAGGTCGCTGAAACTTAAAATAGCCAGGTGGGAAAATGAGTGAAGGAGTCATTTTGAATGAAAATCGTCAGCCAGGCTAATAATGTAAATGTGTCATTGAGGTGCTGTCTCCGTTTGGGCTAGATTAACGGAGTGCCGCCGGCCTGCGTCAATCGCCCTAACAGAATGACATGGGTCCCGATGTTCATGAAAAACCGACTTAAATCTGCAGAAGATGCAGAATTAGCTGTAGTGGGAAACCAAAAATTCTTACAATGATGGACGTTTGGCAAATGAAATTCAATGAGGATGTCAGCAAAGTCACAGACACTGTAGATAGTTGTATGTTCTATAGATACGGTATTGAGGACAAGAGAGGGGAAAAGGTTTATATTGCATAGATAACTATAATCTCTAATTTTTGGTACTTCTAGCAAGTTGCTTAAAAATCTATTATATATATATTGTAATATATATAATCATTTAGAGCTGAAGTTGAAGAAAATATGCCTAAACTGTACAGTGCACGAATAAAAATCCAACTGCATAACTGGAACTCCGGTCACATCGCCTCACAAAGAATATTCCAGCTTTGGTGAAAGTTCAGAGATGTCCGACTCAGGAGAAGTTTTCGGACACGGACAGGCTATTAAAATGTTTCCCAGCTTTGGGATCCCTATGTCTCTGTAACAGTGGCAGTGGTTGGTCTCTCTCAGGAAAGAAGAGCATAACACAAATAGGTTTATTCAACCTTCTCCCCCTCGTGGAATCTTTACAGCCACTAAAAAGTGCTATTATTATATGAGCCTGTTAATAATATCACAAGCTGTGACTGGGGTTGCTTAGATGATGCTAAAAACTTCTCGTCTCACCCTACATCCCCACCCCTCTCGTTCTCTCCATAGTGTGGCTCACACCTGTTACTAATCTATCTTACCTCTCATTTCCGCCCTCCCTTGACTCACTCCGGCTGCCCCTCGTCTGCTCCCTCATTAGTGGTGTATAAGAGTGCTTCCTAGTGCTGTGCTCCCCAGTCCGGTCATTTGATGTCACTACCTGCTCCTCAGTGTTCCCTGGGCCTTGTACCTAGTGGTTCTGCTTGATCCTCCCTACCCTGTTTTGATCTCTTATGTTCTGTTTCCTCAGTTCTTCCTGTAGGGTAGTTTGTTTTACTAAAGCCCCCTATTGGTTTCCCCCCACGCCTGCCTTGCTTCCATCCTTGCCCATGACTTGACAGAGTCCTGCATAGAGGACTCTATCCTCTATCTGAAATCGGCATGTATTTTTGCTTCTCTTTCGAGAAGCAGCTCAGCTCCAAAGAGATCTCAAAAAGATGTTGTTCAATTATAGCTTGGTGAACTTGCATTGTAAAGGGGGAAACTCTGGTCAATCTTTTTTTAATAAAGCCGCTGGAAAAAAAAAATTAAAGTATCGATCTATATTTATTGATGTGCAGGAAATCACGGCTAAAGCTGAAACAATCAATCTAAACATATTTCAGACAAAGAGAGCTTATTGATATAACTCTCGGTTATAATCTAAGTTTAATTAGTGAAATCATGAGAGGGGGATATTAGACAGAGAGCAATATTGGGGAGTGGGAAAAATGTCATTGCGTAGAAAATGGGCATTGTTACAAACAAAGTAATTAAAATCATATTGCCACTAATATATCAGCATAAAACTGGTCTCATTGAGTCAAAATGATGTAAAGTGATAAATTACACCCTAGATGGATTTACTTTATATGTGGTATAAGGCAAAAATATATGTGAAACTGAAAAGAATACATTTTTAAGCAAAGAATAAATAATTCAGTAATAGGCTGAAATGTTAACATGGTGTAAGAATCAGGAGTGAAAAAACCTCCAAGTTGTTTTAAAGAATTACTTTTTTTTTTAATCATTAAAAACCTGAGGAAAAACAGATACTGAAAGTGCTGCTGTCTGACTTTTTAGCTGAGTCCACAAACAGGGGAATCGGTTCTCCAAGTTCCTGGGCTTTTTCCCCTAGTTCAAGGTTAGAAGAAGAAAGGATCACAACACATAAAGTTGCCTCAGATCAAGATATGCACTTGAGACTTGTATTGAGTTCAGAGGAACAGCTTCAATACAGTGATATTGCTGCTAGCTAAACTGACTTCTATCCACAGACAAACCGAACACTCCCTGTGATTAATCAGAATATAAGCTGACTGGCAAACATCTCTTCACAGGCAGCCTTCTCCAAAGCGATGTAATTGTGTTGGTTTAGATTTCTGGAACATGGCCTACAAAGTCTTTATATTCCAAATGCAGGCTCGAGCCTTGGTGACTTTTGCTGCTGCTCTTGACATGAGAGCTTGGATTGTGTCCTGTGGTCCTCTGGCCTAAGCATGCTTGTTTCACGTATAGAGTTATCGCCTGCTGGGCCATTGACACATGCCAAGGAGGACTGCTATTTATGTGAAATAGGTATGTTCAGGGCACCATCACAAATGGATGTGAGTTCTGGTCGGAGAGAAATGGGAACAGCTATTCAACGACAACAAAGGAAACGGTTGACCACGTGTAAGAAAGGCCACTGAATATTACTCCTGGAATATTTATGAAAAGGGCAAATAACAAAAGGCTGTCATCTTGAAGACGTGGGACAATACATTCAACAGGGATAGTTGTGGATATATGTATAACCATATGTATAATCCATCCATCCATTTTCTGTAACTGCATGGCCTATTCAGGGTTGTGGGCAGTCAGCAGCCTATCCTGGAGGCTATGGGCACAAGGCAGGGGACAACCCAGGATTGGTCACCAACCCATTGCGGGGCACACACACACAGCAAACACAGCTAGGGGAACTTGGGTAACTGTGGGGGGAAACCAGAGTACTCAGAGGAAACCCCATGATGACATAGGGACAATATGCAAATTCCACACATACGGAGCCATGGTGGATAATCAAACCCTGGACTGAGAGGTGTGAGGCAACAGTGCTAACCACTGCACCAATAATATTACCCAACAGTTACTTCCATCCAAGAAATCTGATTGGACATTGGACAAGAGGTGTTTTATCAGTATAGTTACCAGCTACCATTCAGACCCACATATGGCCCACCACAACCCCAGTCAGCACCACGGACAGCAAGTGGTGGACCGATTCCAGGACTGCGAGTGCCGATGTCTGGTAGACATGCAGGGCTGGGCGACAATAATGCCGACAGCTACCACCCCAGAGCAAAATTCTAAAATGACACGCTCTGAGTTGCTGGGGGGGCTGGACCAGCATGTCACCGCCTGTAACTCAGCAGCCGAGCAAAACTCTGTGTAGGACTACTTTCCCCTTAACTTTTTTTTTTGGGCTTGGTTTATATTTTTTATCCACCCTCCAATTTTGTAAACGTTGAATTTTTTATTAATCCTTCCTTAGTGGGCAGCAGATGCCTCCTTTCCCTTCCCCAACTCATGGCTCCTTTTTCCCTGATCCCAGAGGCGCTGATTCACGGTATAGACACCGGCACTTGACATCCGCCTCCCTGCATTTTTCTGCCTTACCATTCTACAATGCCTGTTAGATTTTTTTTCCCCTCTTGCTTGCTGTAGTTTTTCCACATTTCAACAGAAACACACCCAACCATCCTTCCACGCCTCTGTGCAAGCATCTCACGATATATCATGGAGAATGTGGGCATAGGCTACAGTTAGTAGCCGGACCCAGAAAAGTCGGGAAAAAACCCTAATACCCTTTGGGGTATACTGCTTTCGCTTTCCTTTTTTGTGGGGTTTCCGGCTAATCACCCCACCCTGGAGGAGTGGGCCATGATTCTGGCTGAGCATCCAGTTTTTTGTTCCCCATCACATCGCTACCCTACCTGAGGCTGTCCTAAAGCAGCAGATTGCAGGGGACATGGTACTGCTACCAGATAACTGCCGCAACATGCAAATATTTCTGACCAATCTCGTGGCATATCTCCAGACATTTGAATCATAGTCATGATCAAAAGCATTGTCGGGAGGGGTGGAGCCTGGGGAAGTGGACCAGCATCCTTACCCTTTCTGACAGGGGAATCCCAAGGTGCTTATTATGAACTTTCAGCAATGGTGGCTACTAAAGTGCAAGATCTTATATCAGGTGCCCACTGCCTGGCTTGTTTTCACCAGTAGAAATATACTAGAAATATAAGTCTTTCACCAGTAGAAATATACCTCATTACTGCCACACTAAACTTGATGTTTTGACTGCTACAGATCACCTGGCACTGTCTAAAGCCAGAGGACTCAACACCAGCGCAAGTGGTGGAACAGGTAACAATGCATGGGTATTTACGGCCTTGTCTTAAGTGCTCCAGCTCACTATCAAACAGATGGTGCCCACAACACCATGACAGCTGGCTGATGTCACCAAAAGTGTGATGCTGCCCCTTAGAGATAATAATAACAACCCCCATTTGGTAGTTCCAGAAGGGCAAACGCAGAAGGATGCCTCTACCCTGAAACCCCAAAACACTAGCTGGCCCTGAGATGAGTCCATGCCTAGTGGTCAGGAATCCTCCTGGGACCTCCAAAACCTGGTTAGCTAGGTGGAACATGGGGAAACAAACAACTCTCCCTCGACAGTGAAACTATCCAGGGACAACCAATCTGTGCAGTGATGGACTCAGGGAGCCGTATCACCCTGGTCTGGGCTGACATCTTGCCCTTAGGGCATTTTCTGGATGACTGACTGCCCCTCGCTTGTCCTTACAGGATTGTCTCATGGGATTCCAAGGCCAATGTTCTTCTGGAAGGCCAAACTGAGAATGAGGCCCTGAAAGTTGGGGTAGTGCAGAGCTTCCTGTTCTACCACTGATCGGGTGAGATTGTTACTGTTTTCTCAAGCTCTACAGGAACACCGAGCAAGGAACCTACCTGGCTCAGCCACGTATAAGGACCAAGAATTTCTTACAAAGTGCTGCTGAAAGAGGAAGCCCCCATAGATATGGACCATGACCCCTCCATAGCCTACTATCCCTCTCTGTGTCCCATTTCAGCTTGTCACCTGAGTTCCACTGTTTCAGCACACTCAAAAGGAACTGGTGCTTGAGATTGATAGGGAACCCTGAGGATGAGGATCGCTCCCTAACTAATACATAGTTGTTTGAAATAATCTGCATGAGTACATCCAGGTGTACATCCATGAGTTCAAAGTGATATGTCTAGGCCATTCCAATAAAGAAGGCAACCTCAAAGGCAATCGCTAAGGAACTTGTCCTTCTGTTCACCTGTGTGAGAATCCCCAAGTGTCTTGTATTGACTAGAGTACCACCGAGTGTTCCACCTAACGTCTGCTCCATGTGCAACACTTGCAAACCTATGTCTATCACCCTAACACAATGGGCTAGTATAACAGTTTCATCAAACCTTGAAAAGGATGGTCACAATCTTTCAAACTCCTTTTTATGCAAAGACCATGTGGTCCATTCGTTGTGGCCAAGGAAGCGTGGGAGGCTTCCCCCTTTTAGTTGGTGAACAAACATGCCCAGGAGATTCTGCAGAGAATCTGGAGAGTAA
The DNA here is from genome assembly GCA_026776945.1 of Isichthys henryi. Lineage (NCBI taxonomy): Eukaryota > Metazoa > Chordata > Actinopteri > Osteoglossiformes > Mormyridae > Isichthys > Isichthys henryi. The sequence goes on from JAODJX010000112.1 coordinate 944,244, forward strand.
ATGCAGTAAAATAGCATATGGAATAAGCACAACAACAGGTGTCCAGCCAAGTGGACATACTGATTTTTTTTTGCCTTTAACTACACAGAAATGTCTCACCACTCAACAGGGGCCACATATTGTTGAGGAGAAGGTGGGGCCAGTACCAAGTCAGCCAACCAGGATGGAGGAAGACGGTACAAATCTGCCATATCAACCAACCGAAAAAGTGGAGAGAGTCTGTGCATGTAATATCAGTCTGGGGTACCCTAGACTCTGACCCATCAGTCTGAGAAGAGGGCAACACTGGGGAACACCTTATGCCTCACCTGTGCCAAGAGGTGGTACATCTACTGGACCAGTATCAGGATGTACTCTACTCAGTGCCCAGGCAGACTCATGTCACCTGCCATGACATCTGCACTCCACCAATGGCCCTGTTATGTCCCCAGTGTTTGATGTCATACCCTCGAGGAGAAGGTTCAATGGATGTCACATCCAGGCATGACAGAGAAGGACCAGAGTTCATGGGCTAGCCTAATAAAGCCTTGAAAAAGAAGGGCCAACACTGCAAATGTTGACTCTTTGCATAAACTTAATGTAATTGTCAATAAAAGCCTTTGAGAATTATGAAATGCTTGTAATTATACTTCAGTACACCATAGAGACATCTGACAAACAGATTTACAAACACTGAAGCAGCAAACTTTGTTAAAACCAATATTTGTGTCATTTTCAAAACTTTTGGCCACAACTGTACAATGACGTCCATAAGTCCATAAATGAGATGCCTCTGTTAAATTGATACCCAATGCCTAGGGCAGATGAGCTGATAGAGATGATGCTGAAAGGTGGCAGAAGCCCCATGAATCCCAAGAGAAAGAGCTATATACAACCATAACTCACCAGGGTGCTAAAGGCTGTCTTTTCTTTAGCCTCCTGAGTAAGAAACTCTTGCCAATACCCTTTTGTGAGGTAAAAGGTATTGATATATCAAGCCTTCATTCCACCAGCTCATCAGTCCAAAGGAGGGACTAGCTGTGGAATGTTGCCACCTTGTTCAGCCTCTGGAAGACACTGAAAATCTACAGTTCATGGGTCCAACCTTTTCCATCATCTTGTATGTCCCTTGCAACTTGGTGAGGAATTTACACAAGAAGGTCTGGACAAGCACCAAAATCCAATCGTCAAGCTTGAACTTCTGCACCTGGGCTGATCGGTTTTTCTCGTTGGACCTAATCCATATAATCTCGGGGTTGTCTCGCAAACAAGAGCTCAATGGTGGTGATACCTGTAGAAGCCTAGGGGACCTCCCTGATCTCGAAAATGATATACGACAACATCATGTCCCAGTTCCTGCTGTCCTCTGCAGCTGCCCATTTCAGCATGTGCTTGAGGTTCAGATTAAAATGCTTGATGAGACCATCTGTCTGGGGGTGATATACAGAAGTGCAAATATGTTTAACCTTCAACGTGAACTTTACAGATCTATGTTTGTGTGGTCATTGACATGAATGCTGACCCTTAACCAATTAGTGTCTCCTTAAGGAGACCAACATGGCTGGGAAGGAGACACAGCTCTCTAACCACATCTTTGGATGTATCCCACCAAGGGTCATTACCTCACAGTATCAGATGAGATAGTCAACAACGACCAGGATATATTTATGACCTTGATATCACTTAAGAAGGAACCAACCAGATCCATCCCTATCCAGTTAAAGGGAATGTGGATGATGGAGAGTGGAATAAGTAGTGGTTATCAGTCAGGCAATAGTTCAATAGTTTCTTACTTAGCAGGACACTAGGTATGACCACCTATGAGGAGTAGGTGGGCAAATCCCACTAGGGTCCATATGTTAGCAGAGAACTACTAAGAGCCCCTTCTGCTCTCTCCCAGTTTCGACTAGGAAGTAGGCATTAGGGAGCTTTCTGTGTGTACAAATGGCTACTACATGACTCTAGTAGTTGTTTAAGCAAAGCAGCAACCTTGCAGGAAATGCTGAGAGAAATCTGAGAAAGGTTAATAGTGGCAAGTAGCTCATCTTCAACAATGGTACCAGGACCAGGGCATCTGAGTGGTGGTTCCCTTGGGGCCAGATCCTCTTTGGGGGGTAGTGGATGCTAGTAGGATCCAAAACCCTGACCAATCACATCCCAGCAGGATGTCGACCAGCAGCTTGGGCATGATACTGGTCATCAGTGTCTACTCACCTCGTGGTCTCCAGATACATGCTAGGGCAGCTAGTGTAGTGTAGCTCTCCCCATGTATACAGGTGTTCAGAACAGTACCAATGAACTAAATTCTTGGCAGTTAAGCAGGATTGAATCTAGTGTCTAAGAATGTGTGTAGAAGATGGCCCTCCATGTATGCAACAGGCAACAGTCAAGGAACCTGAGGAGGCTAGGATCTCCATTTTTAGGGAATCATAATCCTCAGAGATCAGCCAGGGCAGGGTGTAAAAATGAGGTTTATTGCCAGGATGACACTTACAATAAATTTTGAAATGAAGAATGATTTTCTGTAGAGACAGCACCTGCGCACACAACAGCTCTATCCAGACATGGACCATTCACCATGGCAGCCATTGCAAAAAATGCTATCAGTGTGTGGAAATTTTGATACTATGTTGTCTTTAAAGGAGAATGAAAAACTGAAGGAACAGCAAACAAAAATCTAATTTTTTTTCCAGGCATAACACTAGAAAATGCCGACAGCACGTCTTGTTGCTCAGATTTTCCTCTGACTACCTCGCTGTTCGTTCTAGGGAACATGACTAACATACATCATAGGGTTGCTATCCATCCCGTATTAAAATTATCAGTGATTGAATTGAACTCTGTGCCCTGTTTTGAACTGTGGCAAAACTGATTGGTCTCACAGATGATCAGCTGGGTGACATTTGTGGAAGGCTAAGGGTGAGATAAGGTTTCTCAGGGAGTATGTAGCTGTGTTGCAGCCTCTTGCTCAATCCATTGATCTTCTGCAGGGGGAGGGAATGGTAAGTGTTGGCCCCCTGTAGAGAAGATAGGATAAGTGCAAGACGGTGGTCCAGGAGGCAACATCTCTGGAATCTAGGTCACTTGCAGCTGATGTGATCCTCAGCTCTGAAACTGATGGATCAGATGAGGAGTTTTTTGAGTTTAGGATGACAAATAAGGCAGAGAAAGCACAGTAGAAAAAGAGGTTCAGAAGCTTCTAGATGATCGTGAGAAGAGCATGGATTCCCTACTTGCATTTCCTTTGTTTAAGCAGCTCTTCTTGAAATGTAATACCACTTAGTGCTTCACTCAAATGAAAATGTACTTACCTCATTTCGTAGCAGAATGTCTGATGATCACATGGAGAAAGTTCACCTCCTCTATAATCAGGTTACGTTACTTAAATATTGTGATTCTTGGACTAGGTTACAGACTACAGTTTTTAAACAGGCATTTAGTAATTATACAGGAATATATTCGTAATGTAATTTTCTCCATCTGTTAGTAGGCAATTGGCTCCAATTATGAAAGTTTTGCCCACTCTCAACACGGCTATGACTGCGTCTCAGCAGTGTGCTCAAAGGTGATGAGGTACGCTGCAAAGTCATCCTCCTTTATGATCTTTGCAAGAACCTAGTATCCTCCAAAATGAGGAACACCCTCAGCCAGTAGTGGGGCGGTCGGGGGGTAGCTACAAGTACCTGAGTGAGAGCTGCAAGATGGGTGATCAGTTCCTGGAGGGACGCCTACAAAAGTCACAGGAACAGCTGCAGTATGAAAACTGTCTTCCCATCCATCTGCATTGCATACAGATCGCCAACCTGTTCTGCAATAACCGCATTCTCCACCAACTGTCAACAAGTCAGCAGGACCCACAAATGAGGACCCACTGATTGCAGTGTGAAAACAAAAACTTTGTTTTAATTACTTTTTCACAGAAGTTTTCAGATAGAGCAATAGGGAGACAGGGAACAAAGCAAGCAGTAAGAACACAGCTGGTGCGAAAGCTGAGGACCAAGGTGCCCAGCCAGCTTACGGGCTTTCTGTGTGGGGGGGGGGGAGCCAAGAGTGTTACTGACCTGCCCCATTCCCCACTCCACAGTATATGGTATATGCATGTATACCCATCCATCCATCCATTTCCCAAAACCACTCATCCTACTCAGGGTCGCGGGGATGTGTGTGTGTGTGTGTATATATATATATAGTTAAGCTCCAGTTAAGACCATATTATCATTATTAAAACTGGAGGCTAACATTTTGAAGCAGCAACGCATGGGTAAATACGATCATATCCATCCCTTACTTAGCAGTCCAACATCTCTATCTCATTGCATCGATAGCAACAGCCATTCGCAGCTCCAGGTGCTCAGACTTCACAGTCCAACTCTGTAACTCCCTCCTGTGGAGCTTCCGTCTGGGCCGTTTGCCAGCTCCGTCATTTATCGCACTTCTCATCTTAATTATTGCACTTTTTGCAGTCAAACTCTGACCATCGCTTTCCAGGCAGGCTGAAGCAGTGCAGACTGCAAACGCAGCTTTGTCGTGTCATTGGTACACATCAAGCTCTATTCCTCCAGCCCTTTAGCTGGTTCTTACACATGTCCCAGTCAAGACAGCAGCCTTACGGGGTCCGCCATCTCAGTGGAACCTGGTGCCATTGTTGTGCGTGCTTTCGTTCGAGCTCAAAAGAATGTGTCTATGATGCATCACAACATGGTTCCTGAGCCACGAGAATGTCTAGAAGAAACATCTGCTTTGTGAATTACCATGCACGTTTTCTAAATGGTCATCTCTATCAGATTTTTCCAACAGAGGTTACAAATTCTCACAAAGGCTGCCATTTTTAAAACATTATTGTATTTTATTACTACTACACTATTAGTTTTCTTCAGTCATTAAATTACAGATGGATGGATGGATGGATGGATGGATGGATGGATGGATGCTCAGTCCAATGTAACTTTTGTTTACTCCTAACCACCCACCTGGTGATAAGACGCTTTTCACAGAGAAACCTGTGATGTCTTAATTGAATTATTTGCTGTAACATTCACTGGGTTCCACCTAGCTGAATTCATTAATAGCTTTTTCGGTTAAATTGGTAATTGTTAAATTGCTTGTGGGTGGGAGGCTAACATCTGCAGCTGTTATTTTGGTTAAAAAGCAAACTGGCTTCTTTTGTTGTTTGCCGTTCTGGGTGACAGTGGCGTGTTCCCTCAATAACGCTCTATTTATCTGTAGGCTCAAAGTGGGAAAATTGTAGCCATTTAGGTTAGAACTGCTCAGCTGTAAAACTAGGAAAATGGCTTATTGGTTTAATGTTATGCTGATAGCTCACACATTTGGTATTTATGTTGCATAGGGCCTTCGATAACCCTACTAAGTGAACAGTAAATTCTTGCATCTTTGAAATGCCACCAAAACAACATAATAAGTTCTCGAGCCTTTTGTTATCAAATAGTCATCTTCAATTTTTTCCAGGTATATTTAAATATAAAACAGATGTTTCCTAACGTGTCATAATTGGCATCTGTGTAGCTGAAGCATTCCTTATAATATGAATTAACAAAAACCATTAGCTGGGTACAGTACAGTTCAAAAGAAAGGCAAATTGTTGTAATCGTTTTTATTTTTAGTGTAAAGCCTGATTTTATGTTTCTGTCAAAGTGTATCAGCTTAGCAGTTTAAAGGCCTCTCAGGTCTCCGCTGTATTTGCAGTCACCGCCTGTATTTGCAGTCACCGCCTGTACTTGCAGTCACCGCCTGTATTTGCAGTCATCCCCTGTACTTGCAGTCACCGCCTGTATTTGCAGTCACTGCCTGTACTTGCAGTCACTGCCTGTGTATTTGTTCACATCTACCACTAGCGCACTTTGTTCAGCTAGTCAATATCTCATGCTACCAGATTAGGTTAATTAAGTGAGCTGTGAAATTGAGCAAACAAATACTGTGGTTGGACTTTCTCAAGGAAGGTTTCTGAACCAGTGTTGCGTTCTTTAAGCCACTCAATAATCAGAACCAGAATCAGAAAAGAACTTTATTGATCCCATAGGGAAATTCCTCATGTTACAACTGAGAGACAGACACCATTAGACACGATAAACACTATATAGCAGGAAAGAAAAGTAATATCACAAACAAACCTTAAAAAGACTCAAATAAAATCTAAAATATAATAGAGAATAGGTATAATAAATTACAGTATAAACTCTTTAGGAGAAAAGATATACAATCTATTTTCAATACAGTTTATGGTTATGTAGCTAGTTCTTTATAACAGATAAGGGATAAATTAGCTTAAAAAGCTGTACAGTGGTGACATTTGATAGGGACCCTCTTGTAGTCACAGTAGTCACTCTAATAGTATTATAAGCTGATAATATTAGTATGGCGCATGGTGTTGCAGGGTTGCACATTCTGTGAGATGCAAATGCTAAGATTGTGAAAATACATATAAAAGGGCTTGGAAATGGGTACTGGGTGGCTGGTTAATCGCTGGTGAATTTGGCTCCTGAATGGAATCTGATTTATTGATTTATTTTTGTGTAAAATAACTCTTTATCCTCAGCAAACCTTGCGAGAATGAGCAGTTGGAAAATGGATGGATAGATGGGTGGATGGATGGATGGGTGGATGGATGGATGGATGGATGGATGGCTGTTTATCACCTCTTTTACTGTCCTTCTCTCTTCCAGTCTGAGCTACCTGGCCCTATGCTAACAGATCATCAACTGGATTCATCCTGCTTGAAAAAGTCTTAGAAAGTTATCGCTGTGTTTTCCCCCCGGTTCCCTTTTAAAAATAATCTGTAAATTATTGGAAAACACAATACCGTGACAAAAGTGATTATTAAAAAATATACCAAATAAAATGTATCATATTTCACTGCAATGAATACGCCAGAGAACACAAACTTTGCCTATAATTTATTACAGTATAAACCTCTGTCAACTCAGGGACAATATAAAAATACACCGATTCAATACACATTAGTTTGGAGAAAGTTGTGTAGTTCTGTTAATGTGTGAGGAAACTTATTTAGTGACAAATGTTTCCGAACAGTATGAAATGCTAATCTTTCAGTTCTGAGAACATTATCTCTGCTGTAGATGAACCTCACGTTATAAATGTGCATAAATGTATAGATGCATGTTATGCAAAATCCCCCCCACTCCCCCTCCCCGATTTAGCATCTGTCTTACAGTAACCCAAGCTCAGACCTTCAGCATCTGACAGAGAAATGCATTATTACCATTAATGAAAAAGTTAATGACCCATTTTCCTAAGAATCGATTTATATTTTAAAATTTCAGTATAACGATTTCTGCCATACCGTGCCTATACTGACTTACAAAGGATTTTAATGTTTCTTTATGGACCTCAACTGAAATAATGTTATTCTCACATAATACATTTCCTGTGACTGTTGATCTGTACGCATTGAAAAATATGCATAAAAAGAATAACTATAACAATACTGTTCGTTCTGCTGCTGAAGTGGTTTTCGTATAGTTCGTAAGTATTTATTTTGGTATTTATAATATCTCAGATAGCTGTTAAATCACTGAGTGGAAACCTGTGAATGTCAATATTAGTATGGAATCTACGGTTTTCTGGTTTTCAATGTTTAGAATACGATGACAGCTAAATATAACGGTAAAAAGTGTTACGGATCCATAAATGAGTTGCTTAAGTACCTCGTTCGAAACGCTCTTGGTGATTTTTCAGAAGAGCTGCAGATGTTGTGTGTCATGTGAGGTCTCTTGTTTTACTCAGAAAGGTAGCGCACTAGAACAGGAAAGCTTTTTAACTCTGAAGTTGAATGAATGAAATTGAGAGCTGCCGAACAAACATATGGAAGTTGTTATTTGGGTTGAACTGTGTTTTTGGAGTGAAGGTACTCACTTTCGCTGGTTACCGCTCAAGCCGATTATGATATTGTTCTTCACGATGTTATTGTAAAATCGATACAGCTATTGTCTTAACTGTTGAGGAATTACATTCTAATTGTAGCCACAATGTACTAGATAACTTGTGTTGAACTGTGTCAAGGTAGCTACATAAGGAATGCATCAGGTGCACTTATGTAACATTGTAACATGGTTTTATTTTTAACATTTTTGTGCTCTGTTGACAAAAGAAATTATTTTGTAATTTATTTCTGTGACAGGTAATCAGTCTAACAAGCATTACCTCAGTATAAGAATCGCATCATTCTTTGCCATTTTTGCAAACATGCTCAACGCAGTAGCACAGAATAGGTGAATAGGTCTTCAGTGCGAGGGTAGTGAGCCCACTGCTTATTTAAATTATCCAAACAGAAATGTTGATACTCTGAATGAAGCGATTAGCATGTAAACACAAACATCAGCCCTCAGCAGCCAGGCTTGTTAATCTCAGCAGTTTCACAATTTAAAATGTGACCAGGTAGGTTTGTCTCCTGCAGAGCCGTGTTTATGTAAAAGAAGAGCAGGACATTTCTTAATCAAGCCGAAGCTATGCAAGTTTTGAATTCCCCCACTGTTTTGAATATGGGGTGGGATGTATCCCGTCATCCCCCCACCCCCCAAAAGAAAAAAGTTTCTTAGGAGCGACTCAGTCTGTCATTGGTCTTACAAGCAGAAACGTGTGGTGTTTGCCCCACCCAATATTTTACCAAATAAACTTGTCAAGAGAATCTGGTTCTCGTACAACCCACTGACTGAACAGAAAAAAACTATGCGCTGACGACTTCAGCTTCATACGCATAAACAAATATATTCAGTTACTATTGAGATGGATGAGCTATACATAGGTATGCATAGAAGGTCATACAGGATAATGTAACTTAATGGATCTGTTCCTGCCCATCTTCCAATATTGGTAACACAGTGACGCCTTTGGATACAGACGAAAGTTAGGTTACTGGGTTACTGGTTAATCGCTGGTGAATTTGGCTCCTGAATGGAATCTGATTTATTGATTTATTTATGTAAAAAATAACTCTTTATCCCTGACAAACCTTACCAGAATGAGCACTTGGGAAATGGATGGATGGATGGATGGATGGATGGATGGATGGATGGCTGTTTATCAGTACTTACTTTTACTGTCCTTCTCTTTTCCAGTCTGGGCTACCTGGCCCTATGCTAACAGATCATCAACTGCAGCTATCCTGCTTGAAAAAGTCTTAGAAAAGTATCCTTGCTTTTGACTCTCTCCATGCCCTGCCTTCAGCGGAATGGTCACATGACTATCTCTATGTTTCTGTAGGTTGTAAGCAGTGGTCTGTGTTATGCAAATTTGCATACTGATTTTCCAGAATAATACTTCAATATCTGTGAATGGGTCAGAGAATCATATTCAAGTGTTTGTTCGTTTGCTTTTTCCCCTGGTTCCCTTTATAAAAAGTCTGTGAATTATTGTGAAACACAATACCATGACTAAAGTTATTATAAAAAAAATATATACCAAATAAAATGCAGCATAACTGCGAAACAATCGTTTTAAATCCCAAGTTATTTTCAAATTAATTTCTATAAGATTTACTGCAAGTACAATTAACAGCCTATAACGAACTCCATCAATAACTATAGGCTAATCACCAGTGTACCATGTTTTCTGATATGTTGTATTGACCTGCTGTGAGAGAAATCAGACCCGAATCCCAGGCCACTGTCAAGTTGATTAGTTCTGCCTTAACAACTATTCCTCAGCAACATAAAAATTAAAATAAAAATCTATTGCTGGAGTGGCTAAAAATAGAGAAGCAGCTTCTTATTCATTGAATAGGTTACCCTGAATGAGCAGTATGTAACTTCCTCAGGCTGCTAAGCAGATGCATATTTCAACAAATTTCTCATTAGTCTTGGTGTTCACCCAGCCAAGGTAGATGTGCTCAGTCATCAGCTGAGGCCGGTAAGACGATTTTACAATCTATCCCCCATATTCCCCTCAGTAATATCCTTAATACCCACAACTGACACCGACTGGAGGTAGTTAACCAGTGGTTAAAATTTATTTAACTCCAGAGGGGCCCCAAAATACTATTAGTCCCGGGCCCCCAGGTACCTAAATCCGGCAATGCATTTGAGTGATGTGGCCACTCCCATAAACCCCCCTGGCAACAGGATGGCCAACTCCAAGGAGGACAGAGAAAAAAGAACCAGGCCTGCTTGTCAAATAAAGGGAAAAGTTAAATCACGATTGTCCTTTTATATACAGCATATATATGTGTGAGTATATATACTGGGTATATATATAAATATAGTATGTAATAGTAAGAGACAGAAAGACAGAGGTACAATACAGGAGGTTTCTTTTTATTCGCATGCTATTTCATGCTGGCAGACTTATAGACTATATCCCTACGCTACAGATTTAATTTTACCTTAGCCAGTCTATTTTCTTCTTTCCGTTTTTATACCTCAGTCCTAGAGGAGGCCATAACTACAGAGAAATAAAGTATCTTGGGTTTTCCGCCCGTGACGTCTGATGGAGATGCGTGGCTCTTCCGTGATACTACACCGTTCTCTTTCTCTCTCTCTCTCTCTCTCTCTCTCTATATATATATATATATATATATATATATATATAATAAAGTGATTTTATCGTCACTTTTTTCCCACGAAATCACTCGCTACAAAGAGATTAATGAGACATTTTCTGTGCTGATAGCATCTGTCCCCTCATCTCAAAGAATATTAAGCTTTATAAATATATTTATGAAGACTGCTTTTGATAGCGCTAATGCAATCAGGCATGCTACATAGAAAGGCCAAAGATGCTGAGAGCCCATTGACTTTCTGTGGCAAATTAGTCTTCTAGCAAATTGGCGTACCCTGCTAGGCTCCTGAATTACGACTGGAACCACACAGCTATGCTAAAACACTCACATGAATTATATCAATTCATAAAGTTACCCGTGTTCGGATTTCATTAGCCACACATTAAGAGCATTTTATGTTTATTACTGTTCTGACAATCTATAAATAACTGTACTTGTAATCGCGGCACTCTCCCGGGCAACGTTATTTAATCGTAAAAGAGATACATTATTAACAATGACACTAGATAACAAGCCTGGGTCAATAGCCACAAATTAAAAGATCACAATTATAACCGGTATGTTGACTAATACACAGAGTGGCAATGCATCTCTGCGTTACTGAGGAGAATGTATCTCTACTTTGGCAGAACCAAGCAGTAGGCAATAAAATAAAGTCAATAATGACCTGCTCCCTGTACTGGTGTCAAGATGGCCAAGGAAACTGTATACCTTACAGCTGCACTGGACACGACATCTCTAGTCATAACTTTATCCCGGAGCTAGAATTTCAATGTCTCCTTAATAACAGTCAATACTGTATCCAGTACACAAAAGTGATTAACACAAAAAGACATGTCGTATTCCGTATGAAGTGCTACACAAATATATGTGTACATGTGTGTGTATGTGTGCATGTGTGTGTGTGTGTGTGAGTGGGTAAACCTTACCTTACGGGGACACAATGTCCCCACAATGTGATGAATACCCGGGAAAACTCAACTTAATAAAAATCGGTGACTGCAATGAAAAAAACTAAAAATACAAAAACTCTCGTATTTTAATAGATTTAAATGACATATATGTTATGAAATGCACCTTTTAAAGTTTTTTTATTTGTATGGGAGATGGGTTAGTCTATGTAAAGCTTATTATACAACAAAAGCAGTCTGCTGTGTTCAAGAGCTTTTATACATCTTTGTCTCAAGGCTATGTTCTGAATTCTAAAGGTTTTACACTTACAAAGGATGTTTAACGAAATCTAACAATGTTGGTATTTTGATATATAGGGTATAAAATATTACACTGCTGATATATACGTAAAAGAAAGGAAAATCAATCAATTAGGTCTCGGGATTTTACTGACCATGTCATGACGACCTGTCATTACATTTCCAGATTATTTTTTTCCTTGAAAAAATGTATCTGCATATTTGTTAATTTCTCCTGAACCATTAAATCACAGAACATTCACTAATCCTAATTAAGTCGCACGCCAATTAAAAAAAGTTTGATGCACAAATCAACAAAATCGTGTCAAAGTAGCATGCTGAATTCATGCGAGTTTTGTCTTTAATAATTAGAGTGCTGTTAAACTGTTGCGTTAAATTTTTTGCTCCATTAATTAAACTGTAACCTTGTGTTGATTGTCAGTATAAGCGAGATTATCTTGTCTGTGTCACCTGCATTAGGCAGGTAGCTAATGATTTGAGACCTGTTTTTTTTTTGCCATCATTTAAGATCTCAGGTTACTTTTAACCACACTTCCAATAATTAGCGCGAGGAAGACAGTCCGTGCATTTTCAAATTATAACAATAATGGGTAACATTTTACATTAACTGCACCTTTATAATGCCTTTTTATAACATTCACTACACCTTCATAATGCATTTAGTATACATGCCTAGAATATTCACTACATATTAATAATGAATTCATAAAAAAATCATAACTAGTATGTAAGAATATCTTAAAATCCTAACATACCATAACTGCTTTAATTTATGACAAATATTATATGATAATAACCAACATTATAATTGTGCAATTGTAGTGTTTGCTATTGATGTTTATTCAAGCTGTTAAGGATGTAAAGGTATACTTACGTGATGCTTATCAGTGTCCTATATATGCATTATGAAGGTGTAGTGAATGTTCTATAAATGCACACTGAATGCATTATGAAGGTGCAGTTAAAGTGTTACATAATAATGAATGAATGATCGACTGGCACGGCTAGTGGGGTGATTTATGTGAACAAATGGAGTCTTCCTCTGCACACTATCTTACGCTGGGCATCTAGACCTTACTGGTGGTCTGTAGAGTGCAGAATGAAGCCACAGAGAAAGGTTAGCCTTTTATAAGACAGCTCAGAGAAAAAGATTAACCCATCCATCCATCCATCCATCCATCGACACCTTCCCCAAGTTGATAAAAATTTACAGAGAAGGACCTATTGGTAGGCTTTGCCAGAACCACCACTACCCCCCTCCCTGCCCCGAAATTTCATTCTAACTAGAAACCCGGTGACCAGTTAATGTCCAGTAATATTGAATGAGCTCACTGAATTTTGCTTGGGACGTTAACTAGAAAATGGGGGGCTTTTTTGTGACAAGAGCTGCAGGATGCATCTTCGGGCCAAGGACCCTGTTTGGGAGCCATTCTGCTTAGTGTTCCTCACCTGCAATGTGTCGTGATGCCATCTCCCAGCGGGAAAAGACCCTCCACATGACACACAAGGCGCCACATGACACAGAAATGCTCAGGATAAAAGGCTTATCTGCAATGTTCCAATTTCTGCTCTTTAGGCGTTTAACGGTTGTTTGCAATATGTTTAGTTTATTTCCTAGCAGTTTTAAGTTAAATTATGTTTATTTCTTTTAGTTTATATCTGCTTTCCAGACATCCATCATCTGGGTTGAAAAATTCAAGAAATAAATGTACCATATAAATTATACATTTCCTCTAAGAATTTACTTGGAAATGCCATCTTGCTCTGGTTATCGCAGTCTGAAATTAATGGAAGTTATTTATTTTTATGTCATCTAACGGGGCAAAGAACAACTTTTTATTGTTGGACCACAAAAGAAACTTTTCCATCAAATAAATATACCCATGGAAATGAATTTTACAACTAGAATCAGAACAGTAATATGGGCACATTTATACCTGATTATTCAGTGAATAAAAATGCTTGTTAAACGAGTAAGGAATTATAACATTTGTATATAGGCATTCGTATGCCTTCCAGACTGGTTCTACGATGTTTCAAGGGGCTATTTGATAACCTCAGAAGTTTTAAACATGAATATATAGGTACAGACAGAGCTGCTTGCCTGTAGTTTTCAACGACAGTATCACTTTCACTTTAAATTTCCTGAAAATTATAAACCAAATATACTAGCTTTATAGTGTTTTAAATAATTTACTAATTAATATTTGTTCATTTTCTCGTTTAAAGGAGCGGTTGATAAGGCAACCCCCTCCTCGGTCCTGCTGAAGTGTTAAAATCCGACCTATGCCTTTTTCTGTGAGCACGTGTCGGTGTGTAGGCTACTTGTAGACTATATATGTGTGTGTCTGTTCGTCTGATCCTGTTTTTGTTTTATTTATTTTTTCTTTTGGAAAAAAGAGAGAAGAAAAGACACACGCACAGTTATCAAATCCAATCTGCAGAGCGTCATGTAAACAGTCCCGCTCATCCGAAGGCTGATGTACTAAATATCGCTCTCCCATATGTCAGGATGCTGGGAGCAGTGAGATTAATAGAAATGTAAAACTGTAAATTATAGTCTTTATTCACTGATGCATGCAGAGGAGGGGGCACGGAGCCCTGGGGATTCGACGCACACAGTGACACCAAAGAATAAGACTGCAGACTCATTCTCGAATCAGCGGGTGGAGGACGCGCTATTTAATCCATCCGTTTACTGTTCATCCATACGCAGGCGCATATAAACATCGCACGGATCAGTACTGGGTGAGGAATCCTCACCGTGTATCTACTGCTTTTTCTATTTAAATATGACTGAAACCTATTTAAATAAACATAAGTGCGGCTGATCACGGTTAGAGAATGGAAAACATTCGGTTTAACGCACCATTAGTATGGGACGACAATACTCCATCTCCGTGAAATGATTCATATGTGTAATATGAAAACATAATTTCTGATATTCATTTTTTATCGACCCATGTCGCAACAAAACTGATGTTCTTTCTGCATGCCCTGCAGCACCCCCCCTCCCCCCAATTCATCTAAATACAATTGGCCGTTAGCACCTTTTCAGCATTAGGCGCACCTGAATAATACATGTCGTGGCCTTTCCCTGCCATCACGCATAGGGCCCGCATGGCGAAAAGGGGCAGATCGCGCCTCCGACGCTCAGCTGCAGCTCACTATCCATACTGTAAAGTATTTGTCATTAGGTGCAGAGTGGCGCTGTCGGGCGATCAGAAGTGCGTCAGCGGCTGCGGGTGGACTTAGGCCGGGCATCTGGCGTCTCCTTGCTCCTGACATTAGCACAGACAAGAGAATTGGTGGACTATTGAATGCAATCACAGTAAGCGAGACGGACAATAAAGATTGATAGCACTTTCTTATTCTATCACACACAAAACATACCGTGAGGTTGTGGCTTTGCCTTGAGCTGCCTGCATCTAATAATGATTGAAAATATGCCGTGGCGCGGGGGGAAATAATAAAGAAAAAGACTGCACGTGATCCACTTTTCTTTTCTTTTGCATTGATATGGCCTGAAACAGGGATCTTACGCGAATTCCAGTGAAAGCAACTCACAGCAACAATACAACTATTTTTCACCGTAACATTAATACACTAATTATTTATCTTAGTTAAACTATTTGAATAATTAATATGGGTGAAATACCGGAAAATTAAATAAAACAAGAAGCAAATAAGCTGAATGTTTTACAAGAACAAAGCGCAAAACAAAAGCATACTGTTTTGACAAAGCAAACGTTTTATTTTGGGGTGAGGGGATGGGATGGTGGTGACTTTTTAGGAATTCCCTCTTCGCTGATGAACTACAAGACACCGGTGCACAAATGAGTTTCATTTGTGTGAGAACTACTTAAAAATATAGCAGGACGCAGCAAGTTCACCGAACAGTATGATTAAAATCGTATTAAAACAGAATCTCTGGTATTGATGATTCTCAGAATACATGCAGTGATGGATAGATTCTGCCACGCGTGCGATAGCATTTTGCAATGTGATTGTTCTACAGTATATGTCAATAATAACCTTCAAAATACACTGTCATTGTCTCCATGAACTGCATGTAGTGTTTGTGTTACCCATATATTGGCGCTGCCCATTTCATAAAGACTTCTTCAGAAATATCATCTCGTAAAATCTGCATAAAATAAGTACAATGCGCAATTTCTTTTACGACTCGCTAATCTCAGGTTTACACTTTTGCGCACAGCTGCTACCGTTATCGCGGTTTTTTTTTCCCTTTCCTTTTTTGGCGTCTTCTATTTTTATTGCATTTCCACGGGGACGGAGCTCAAAGAGCCGTGCCACATCGCATGCATATTTCATTAACTTGGGCTCAGGAATGCATAAAAAGCATCAAGCCTCAATCTGCTATCAATGTCAGACTCGTGTGAGGTGTCCAAATAACAACGCAGTAGAATGCGACCGTTTCTTATCTACACACGAAAAGCTGCTAAACTGCTTCCTTCCATTTGCTCTAAGGTCATAGGTGCATGAAGCTGTATATATCTATTTCTAATTATTTATTTTTCTTTCTTTGGTAATTATATTAATGTTTACAAAGTTTGTAACAGGTCGTCTTTAGGAATGTATCAAGATCTAAGGCACACATAATAATAATAATAATAATTATTATTATATTATATTATTATTATGTACCCTATAGGTGTGTATTGTTCTAAAACCAAACAAATGACCCACATGCAGTTTCATTGTTTCTCCTGTACCATGTAGGCAACCCGTAAGTGCGCTTCTTCATCGTCCGGTTTCTTTCGGCCTGCGACGCACCTGCTTGACGGCTGCACTGCATCCAAAACAAATACGTACATCAGAAAAACAGATAACATCGTTCCCGTCCCCTGACTTCAGCAGCTGCGTTCAAGTTTGCTGCATGTGCACTAGGAAACATCGTCTCCTGGGTAATAAGGGAACTAAACGTGTCTCATGTTCGACATCAATTAAAGAGATCCGTAGCTAAAGTGACCGCGTTTACTCGGCGTCTTTTGTCGGGAACTATAAAAACACGTAATATATTTCAAACAAATGGTTTTTACGGATATTGGTTTTTCTTTTCTGTAGTTCACTAAAGCCATTTAAACTGATAGGTCACTAAAGTCAGAGTTTTGTCATTTTTTCCTACATCTTATTTATATTTGTCGTAACTTCCTTATTTAATGATTATTTGTTTATCATATAATAAGCCACTTATAATACAGACTGTGTACTAATGTGTTTATTTTTAGACAGACGGTATATTCTTTTTTTTTTTCTTTTGCATTTGTAGATGAAGTTCAATGCAGTCTGGTGAAAAGTTAGTTTCTGTCTTTTTTTTTTTTGAAAGTCATCTGTTGTCTATCTTAACATCCAACGCTAAACATATTAGTATAAAAGATTTCTAAAATTCCAGAATTAATTATTTAACTCACAAACAGAAAAAAATATTAGATTTGATTATGATCTGTTTCAATACTTAAAAAACTCCTTACGTAAAAGCCGTCTCGCTCTGACAGATATTTTTTAGCGTTTGTTCTTGTTTGTATTAATGAAATTAAAAGAGGAAAATAAGCTCGCTAATCTTTTTTACACGTTGTTTGTTAATTAAAAACACAAATATAGATTCGGCTTCATGAAAAGACGCCTGACCTAAATTTGAATTGATGATGGTGCTGCACTATCCAAAGGTGTTCCGTGTTGGAATAGAATAAGAATTCAGCAGAATTAAAACGATGCTGACCCAAATACAATCTCGCAAAAGGGGAATCATGTCATTGTAAGTAGGCCAAAAAGGTGCTTTAAAGATTTGCAAAAATTCCCTTTATGCTGGAGCTTGAAATAAATGAAAGACGGATGAATTCCAGGATACCAGGGGAAATCCTATACCTTGTGATTTCTTATTCATCAGAGTATTACAGTAGGCATAACTTCATAAGCGTTGTTAATATTAATATAGTGAACAGAGAGAGGTCTGTATTTCAAAATCGCCAAAGGTACTTAGGAAGCATAATTAAAAAAAGTGTGTCTACCCATGGATAACTAGCATGGCCCACAGAGCTTATAATCATTTTACAAGTTAATCGGGATCCTCATTACTGACTCTGCACAGAACACATGGAGATCACTCATGCTCACACGTAACCTCACGGGAAACTTCACACATAACCTCACACGTAGCCTTGCACATAACCTCACACGTAGCCTCACACGTAGGCTTACATGTGACCTCACACGTAGGCTCACACGTAACCTCACATGTAGCCTCGCACATAACCTCACATGTGACCTCACACGTGACCTCACATGTAGGCTCACAGGTAACCTCACATGTAGCCTCGCACATAACCTCACATGTGACCTCACACGTAGCCTCGCACATAACCTCACATGTGACCTCACACGTAGCCTCGCACATAACCTCACACGTAGCCTCACACGTAGGCTTACATGTAACCTCACGTAGCCTCGCACATAAACTCACATGTGACCTCACACGTAGCCTCACACGTAGGCTCACACGTAACCTCACACGTAGCCTCGCACATAACATCACATGTGACCTCACACGTGACCTCACATGTAGGCTCACACATAACCTCACATGTAGCCTCGCACATAACCTCACATGTAGGCTCACACGTAACCTCACATGTAGCCTCGCACATAACCTCACATGTGACCTCACACGTGATCTCACCTGTAACCTCAGATGTAGGCTCACACGTAGCCTCGCACCTAACCTCACATGTGACCTCACACGTGATCTCACCCGTAACCTCACACGTAACCTCACACGTGATCTCACCCGTAACCTCACATGTAACCTCACATATAACCTTACACGTAACCTCACACATAAACTCACATATAACCTCACACGTGACCTCACATGTAACCTCACATATAACCTCACACGTAACCTCACACATAAACTCACATATAACCTCACACGTAGCCCTCAAAATCCATCACATTTCTCAGTTATGCATTTCATTATACGATACGCTCGTTTAAAAAATGTCGTTCTCCTGTTTCCTTTCTTCCAGAGCTTAGGTGCTCCAGCCCACATTCCGCTTTCTGCACTCTGCTGTTACCCATCAGTCAGCACAGAGATCAGTGTGCTCACGGCAATTCAAAGGTGGGTATTTCTTTCCCATAAACCACTGTTCTGGTTTATGTTCTTCTTACTAATTTTCCTGTCTAAGCCTGTGTGGTCAGATAAGTTCAATCACATTTACCTGCTGTTACACAAAGATAATGGGAGCTTTGATGTTTGATTAGTTCTGATTAATTGGTTAGTAATATCACATGGTTCCTGGCACTACAACCAACCCTTGTACCCTTTACTGCCTGGGTAAGTGTTTGGAAGATGGATGGATGGATGGATGGATGGATGTGGCATAGTTTGGATTCATTTGGTAACTATTACACATTTTTAGATCAATGTAACTGAAGTTGAAATTCTTTTGGATAACTGTATAATTAACATGAATAGTAACAGACACGCTACACTGCTCCAATGTAATAATAAAGTTATAGTTGTCTTTCCCTCAAGGCTGAGGTCATTCTCCCACCTATTATTCAGTTCCCAAAGCTATAACTCTTCATTCGTTTTTTTTTTTTTTTTTTTACGGTTTTATTTTATTTTTACAGATATTTCATGAAGATGAGTGGGTGACTGACGATGTACAGGATGTCAATGAATGATACCAGGTAGAACCTGGTTTTAATTTGCAACGCGTCTTAGGCAGATGTATTTAAAGCGTGTATAAAGCAGATGTATTCATCCTCCATACATCCATATATCCACCTAAGTATACTGGTCAGAGGGGTCTGGATCCTATCAGGGACGGCAAAGCGCACTAAGGGGGGCTATGCTATGGTCAGGTACCAGGTTCAGGGCACCACACATTGACCGCATCATACACCGCAGGTAATTTAGGGACACCAGTTCACCTAAATGCATGCTATTGGATTGCAGGAGGAAACTGACACGACACCGGGGTAACACGCAAGCCCAATACACAAAGGGCAGCAGTGGGCTTTGAACCCATAACTCTGGAGCAGGAAGGTGCATTTTTGTTTATTTATTTTGAAAATGCTGTAGTATCTGCTGAGGCAAAATGCAATACAGTAATTAAATTTAATATTGGATTGACTTTATTACGGTAATTTCCTATAATTAGTCATTGAGGCTGCACCATATAAAATTTAATATGCTATAATAACACAGGTAAGGTCTTGAAAGTGCATCCATCATTTTATTAAGCAGAGGCGTCCTGTACAGAATCTCTAACCTTCATAAAGACAATGCTGGTTTAGACCTAAGTCCTTTTTAATAGGATTTGGGCCTTTAATGAGAGTCTGCTCAAATTTATGATCATTGGCCGGGGTGAATTACACAAGAATTCAATCCGTGGTCAGATTGTTCAAACATGTCAAGTGCTTGTGGCATAATCACTTGAGTTAATAATGAAAATCATAAGTGTTCAGGGTATAACTACGCGAAAATTACGGATGGGAAAGCATAAATTACGGAGCAAGTATTTTCCCACGACTCAAGCAATAACATTAATACCAATCAACTCAATTGGGCTCCTTGCTGACATTGCTCCCTAATTCTGAATGGATAAGCAAAACAATAACATTTGTGTACAGTGTGCACTATAGTCACTGAATGTTGAGGTTGATGAGTTGCCTCAACGTTGATTCTTTTATTGAATATGCCATTGATCGCAAAAGATATGTGTAATATATACAGGCAGGCAAAGAAAATGATGTTTAGATTATCCTGGTGTTGGTGTAAAACTATGATATGATGCCTGTGAAAGTGTGTCAACTTCGCCATTTCAGAACCTCTGCCAAAATCATCCTAGTATTTACAGCGACCGTCCAGTGCAGCCATGTATTTTTTGACTCGGCCACTATCACACCTTATACAGCTAGTCAATCTGTCATTGACTTTTTAAACCGATATACTTAATTATTTAATTGAGCTGTTGCTGAAATTTAACAAAATCGTGGAACAGCTGAGGTGCCCCTGAGGAGAAGTTTGGGAACTGAAGCGATGTTCATCTAGCCATCCAACTAGATATCAGTAACTTCTTAGAAAAGAGAAGAAATTAATACTAGCTTTTATTGTGTTACTCTTAATTTGCACATGTTCTAATGTTAAATTGTGTTTTTTCTTCTAAGCCGAAGTACACTTGCTACCCAGATAAACAGCTTTAAATGTTTCTTTGGACTGCCTAAGACTTTTGCACAGTACTGTGTGTGTGTGTGTGTGTGTGTGTGCGAGCGGGTTTACCTATCCTTATGGGGACACAATGTCCTCATAACGTGATAAATATCC
>JAODJX010000112.1:1014978-1025935 GCA_026776945.1 Isichthys henryi
ATAACCCTCTCCTTCCATGTCTGGCTTTGCCCCAGGAACCTGATCCTCATGGCCTATGACATGATCCAGACAGCCTGCAGTCCAGGCCCAACACTTTCTCCAGGAGAGCCAGGCAGTAAAACAAAAAAATAAATGTCTGCACCTAAATCGCTAACATATGTTTCTTGTGGCCCACGGGGCCTTCGCGGGCTGCGCAGCGGACCCCAAGAGCAGCGGGTGTACCCCCAGCCTCTGCCCCGCACGCCGTTACTCTGTATTGCATTACAAAACTGCCATCTAGTGTAAATACCTGCTCAGACGCTTCGCTTCTTCCTTAATAAAGACAATGCGCTTCAAACAGTCAAAAAAAAGCATAAAGAACTGTTTCCCTCACGCTCGTTTTCTTGTCCGAGCATCCAGTACCGATGGTGCTTTAAATGAAACTTTTCTTCTTTTGAAAATATTAAAACCTTTAAAAAAAATCTCACCACACTTTTTTTTTCTCTTCTCCTATTTTTTTTTTATCTTTTAACATGAGCTTCACGTTTTTCGGTGATACCCGAATGATAAAAAAGGCTGTCACATCAATCCGTGGCTGACTCCCCCGGCCCCGGCGAGTGCAGAAAAGGGAGACAGCTTGCTCACAGTAAAGCCCATCTCCCTCTGGGAACCAGAGCTGGCTTCCATATTCAAACAATACCATGCTTTGAACTTCACACCACTCGCCAGCAATTTCTCTGGTAATAAATCTCCCATTAACTACGGAAAGGTTCCCCTCATGAGCGCAGAGTGTCTCTTTTCGCGTCAGAAGGAGGCAAACCGTGGGAGACACTAATTCTGAGCCACACCATTGAAGGCTGATCTTAGAAGGAGGCAGCACTTATTAATAGCTCCTCTACTGTACAGGACAATGAAGTCAATACACACAAAAGGACTGTCGTTATCAGAGCAACAAACTGCGTCTCCGTAAAGACAATTAACTGACACATGACAGCAACTAAAACACAAATAACCAGTGGATAATTATATAGAATTACCAATGCCACAGAAATTAGGATCGGTAATAATGAGACGTCGTGCACATTTTTCCCTCCGTTTTTAATAAATTACATTTTCACTTTTTAAAAATTTTGAGAACATAGTTTTGTTACGATCAATAATACGCAGGTACCGAAAACTGCCTTGAAGCGAAGCAACTGGAGACGAGGTTCCCCATGCGACTCGAATGTCAGCCCCCATTGAGTCGTCACGCTTATTTTGCATGAATGCGCGGCCAAAGACCGGCCAACCTGAAAGGGCCCTTTTTCTTTTTCCTTTAAGTGAGGCTACAGGCACTTTTGAAGATTAAATGCACTCTAAGTGTTCTCTTTAAACATGGAACTTTTTAATGTGCCTTTGCAATTTCAAGTGTGATGTCGTACAAAATAATAATAATAATAATAATAATAATAATAATAATAGGAGCCTGCCTGTAGTTAATCAATACTGCTGATGGGAGACAACGTCACCTCAGAAATCCACTTCAATGCAGCCATTGATCTGAGAATTTGTGTTTAAACACTAAATGCTTCTCTTAGAAAGCGGTAATTGAGCATAAAAGCAGTCGTAGAAACACTTTATAGACATTATGAACCGGAAAAATTCATTTGTGGCTATATATCACATTAGGGCAATATATTTACCTTGACATTTTGTAAGCCTAAACACAGTGCCTAGTATAAAAGATAGACTATGGGGAAAGGATGGGCTATAAATCTGTATAAACTCCGATGCATAATATAGATGCTACAGATGTGCTGAACACATTAGGAATGATGACCACTGGGTATAAGTCACACACAAATATTGCTCTTGTTATATTGCATGAGATTCAGACGTCAGTTTCATTACATTTACGCCTGTCGTCTACTCCATTCATTCCCCATTTGCGGTTGTCTGTTCATTTACTCAAGAGCGATACAGTGCTGTAAATGGCTTTAGCATAGTTACAGGAAACAGCACTTCTGATTGTCTCATTGAAAGAAATCTCTGGATACAAGCAGTAAAGGAGCATCCTCTTTGGCTTGATAAAGTCCCTTTAAGGAGAAGTATACTGTAGGTCCAACATTAATCTTCAGTATAAATGTACAAATAAGACTGACTACTAAGAAATATTTCGTCATAAAGAAGACAAAGGTAGTTTTTGTCTCTGTACATACACAGACAGTCCCCAGTCTGCTTTTAAGCCAAATTTGTAGGTAAGTCATTTAAATTATAATACAGTACATTATAATAATACAGTAATAATAATAGTAACTATATATGGTACTGTACTGTACCTGAACTAAAGAACCACTGAAGCAGCACAATGTTTTCACGAGTGTCACAAAGTAATGTGTGCATTCATCATTACAAACCATTGTGTTTAACTCAAATTTTTTATATAATAGGCTTCATGGCAGTTCGTTTGTAAATACGAGTTGTTCGTAAGTCGGACATTCTTAACCCGGGCTTGCTTACAATAAATGTGTTTGATCCAGCTTGAAGTTACATGTGTCCAGTCATAACAGGATGAGGATATAAAGACAATTAATGTTTTTTCTTGGAAAAATGACACACCGGTGCTTTAAGTGAACATCAATATTGGCATGGAGCAGTGAACCATGTTCCGTTATGAGTAAATAATCAAAATGTTGCTTTGCAAACCTGGAAAATGGGGTAAAAGTAGTCATCCACACCTATACTGACAGCCCAGAAAATTACTGTATTACCAATACAAATAATTGGAGTGTTTCTGCCTTAAGCTAAAACACGTGTCCATTCCAGCCAAGATCCCCAATTATCAGAATCACTTTTCTACATTTTTAAGCCTCATTTCCATAAAATTACTTTCTCATAGATTTGACAGTTCAGCAAAAACACCGAAAGTAGTGTCTCTGGTTTTTGTGATTAACCTATATAATCATTTAAATAATAATGTCTTATGGTCTTAAAAAATATCATTGCAAAACTATTACAGTTCTCTCTCTCTCTCTACCTCTCTCTCTCTCTCTCTCTCTCTCTACACACACGCACACACACAGGCAAGTTCTTCAGAAACCTCCAGGTTTCTGAAAGCTTTTATTTCTTACATGTGCTTGCACTTTGGCACTCAGGTCTGAGTACGGCAGTCAGAATCAGAGTTACAAGAGCCTTTTAAGACTAAGTCATCCTTTAAGTCTATAAAGCATATGTGTCTCGGTTTAAAAATCACCCATGCAAGCACCTAAATGAAGGACTCAAACCTACATTTCAAAAACCAGTTGTAAAATTTGTCCAATATAAAGAATAACGGTAACAGTGGAGACTTTTCGTAGATCGGAACGTGTTTACGTGCGATCGACCGGCATTGCTCGAAGTTCTGGTGTTTAACTTGGAGTTCTCAGGATAGCTGGCTGTCATTAGCCATTCTTTCTGCATAGAGAACAAACTGGAGACCAATAGTGTCCTCTGTGCATGGAGAAGTAAAATTTAATGGCAAGTGGGATTGTTGTGTGTCTCCATTCGGCTTTTATGCAGCCCCTGAACCGACCACTGCTACACTGTGCACCGAAACTCCCATTCTTAACCTATGCATACTGCTAACTGTGGTCTTGCCTTACTTGTATAAGTAGAGCACACAGCTATTATGCTTAAAGAAGACACCATATGACTGATAAATTTAAGTATCTGATTTCTTATTTAACCGGGTTGAAATGTAAGTTTGCTCATTAAGGTTGCACTCATTTCAAGATGGCACAGTGGCTCAGTGGACAGCCTTGTGGCCACCGGGATTTTGGGGTTAAATTCCACTCCCAGCTTGGTGCGTGTGGAGTTTGCATGTTCTCCTCATATTTGTGTGGGTTCTTTGGTTTCCTCCCACATTGCAGACACCCTCACGTTTCATCTATAACTTTCTCACTGCATGCGGCATGGGGCACAAGCAGAAAGCATTGTCGCCTTGTACGTTGAAGGCTCTGGGTTTGCGTCCGGTTATGAGCGAGCAGTTTCAGGAGCTTTATCTCTAGCCTTTAGCATCGCGTCCACAGCGATGCAATACCAGCCACAGCTGCACACAGTCTTGGACATGTGCATCACAGCTAATCTGCTGTATCCGTTCCAGCCCTCCCAGGCCACACACCACTGGCGTTTTTGTTATCGCCTGCAGATAGGCAGGGCACAGGTGTGTCAGGGAGGATCCAGGGCAAGTCAGGCCTCCGTGCGGGGGGACATATGCTGAGGGATGGCCAGATGGTGTACCCCTGCGGCTTTGATAACCCTAATCGCTGCAAGGTGTCATACCGCTGGGCTATAGCCTCACACCAGTATAACGAAATATGAGGTACGACTGACCGCATGCCACAGCTAGCTAGAGACTCGGGTTCTGATCAGGGTTTATAATTTCGAAGAAAGATTCAAGACTTATAACATACAGTATATAACATACTTATAACTCACATCCGCACTAGTGATGTTGCATCCAAAACTGTGGAAACATCTAGCCTTTTTGGTCCTACACTTAAAAAAATTACTAACCAAATTTAAAAATACTAACCGAATATTTATAAATAAAGAATGCTACGAATATCGTACATTGACGATTAAATAAGTAACTGGAGCAACTGGAATAAAGTTTTGCAATCTGTAAAAACTGGAAGCGTTTCCACAATTTTGGCCACTAGTGTCTGGGTGTTTGTGTGTGGGGTGAAACCATCCTTACGTTTGAGCTGAGAGCTAATAATTAGGTATCTTCTTCACATAGCATGTCAAACACTGAATTCAGCTGAATCTGAAATGTCCCAAGCAGAAGGAAGTTTATTCGTAAAAATGCATTCATTTAATATAGAACAGTTAACGTAATCCGACCAAACAGTATATTTTGTAACTCTTTTTTCACAACATTGTCAATAGTAGCACATTCATTTAAGCATTTGCATATAATTGCATCCACTGAATCACCCATTCATCCATCCATCCATCCATCCATCCATCCATCCATCTTTTAACCACAGGTCACAGAGGTATTGCAGTCTATCTCTGACAATAAAGGGGTAATGCTGGGGTGTCTATGTACACTATATGGACATATGTACTGGGGCACACCTCTTCGTTATTGAATTCTGGTGTCTCATTCAGACCCATTGTCACAGTGTATAAAATCAAGCACTGAGTCATGCAGTCAGGTTAACAAACATTTGGGAAAGAATGGGTTATTCTGAAGAGCTCACTGAATTCAAGCGTGGTACTGCCATAGGATGCCAGTTCTGCCAATTTATGAAATTTCTTCTCTGCTAGATATTCCATGGGCAACTGTATGGTATTTTTGCAAAGTGGAGGCATCTAGGAACAACAGAGACTCAGCCAAAAACGTGTCAGATTACATAAAGTAACAGAGTGGGGTCACCTAGTGCTGAGGCACATAGTGCATGAAACTCACCAACTCTCTGTTGACTCAATAACAGCAGAGTTCCAAACTTCCTCTGGCATTAACTCCAGATCAAAAACTGTGCACCAGGAGCTTCATGGAATGGGCCTCCATGGCCAAGCAGCTGCATGCAAGCCTCACATCACCAAGCTCAATGCTAAGTGTTGGATGCAGTGGTGTAAAGCACACTGCCACTGGACTCTGGAGCAGTGGAAACATGTTCTGTGGAGTGATGAATCCCGGTTCACTGTCTGACAGTCTGATGGACGAGTGTGGGTTTGGCAGATGCCAGGAGAACGGTACCTGCCTGACTGCACTGTGCCAACTGTAAAGTTTGGTGGAGGAAGGATAATGGTATGGGGTCATTTTTCAGGGGTAGGGCTACGTCCCTTAGTTCCAGTGAAGGGAACTCTTAATGCTTCAGCATACCAAAATATTTTGGATTATTCTATACTTCCAACTTTGTGGGAACAGTTTGGGGAAGGAAGGCCCTTCTCTGTTCCAGCATGACTGTGCCCCAGTGCACAAAGCAAGGTCCATAAAGACATGGTTGGGTGAGTTTGGTGTGGAAGAACTTGACTGGGCCGCACAGATCCCTGACCTCAACCCTATCGAGCACCATTTGCGATGAACTAGAATGGAGATTGCAAGCCAGGCCTTCATGTTCATATTAGTGCCTGACCCTACGAATGCTTTTCTGAATGAATGGCAATAGTTCCTGTTAATGTAATGACCAAGTCTCCCAGTACTTTTGTCTATGTGGTGTATGTAAGTCTACCAACCAGTTCTGTATTTCCCCCTAATGTTACAAAAACATAGCAACTGACAAGAGCCCATTATGAAATTGCAACATGAACAAATTCATACTGTTACTCTGCAAAAGATTCTTATCAGCAGTCATCCTGAGTATCATTATGAGTACCAGTATGAGTATCATCTGTATTGGATATGTATTTATAGCTGCACTGAATATATTACATGGTAGTTATGTTCGCATTTCATATTTCCAGTGTCCTGCCATTAACCAGCTCTGAGGAATAACGAGTTTAACACCAGAGGGCCCTGTATGAGCTCCGGGGCTCCTCTCTGCAGCTTACTTACTGTCTGCGTGTGCTGACAGCAATCTGGAGAGGGCCTGCTACCATTCTCTGTAACTGCCCCTCGTGACTGAATTGCCATAATGGTAATAATTAAGCAGAGCATCTCCAAATGCCAACTGCAGTGACCTGCCCCAACCAAAGTCCATACGGACAGAAGTAGATAATGAGCTGTTAATGCGGTCTGTCTGACCGTAATAGATCCGCAATATGGGTAACAATAGTGGGAATGCAGTTTTTTTAATATTCTTTTTTTTTCTGCGTGCTATCGGGGTCTTAGCGACGACCGTCACTGTGACTGCCAGAGAACATTCAGGTTATTACGACGTTTCGTGTTTTAGCTCCTTTTATCGAGGAAAAGCTTCTTTCCAGCTGGTGATGCAACCCCTCGGTAGCGTCTGTTCGCGGGAGGCTAATTGCAGTCATTTGCAGGGAAGGGCGGCAGAGAAAAATAGCAATATGAAGAGTGCTAACAGTGTCTTTTTGTCAAAATGGGCTGTGGGTTTACCGTGTCAATAACGTCGTCAGGATCCGCCATGTCGACAGCAGTGCAATAAACACATTAAAACCTTACAGTTTACTAATATAACATTGCTCTGCACCCTACAAACCTAAATGGTTGACTCCATGGAAGGGTATCTATAGTCGAATACAAGACTTCAGTACAGATGTGTGGCTGTACAGGGTTACGCAATCCAAGTCTAAAGCACTGATGTCAGTGTGATCGATTAGGCCGAAACTCTGGGCTTATGTTTGCTGTGTGTTTTCTATTTTTGCCCAGAAATTAGTGGATTTTTTTTTCTGATTAATCCCTCGAGTGCCTCGTTCAATGGCAATACAGTAACTGCTATGTGAAACAGGTAAAATTCACTTGAAAGCAAACTGTAATAAACCAGAAGGTTACACACTTACGGCTATTACAGGGAGGGAGTTTGTTTGTTTGCTTTTTGTTTGTTTCTTTCTTTCTTTTGACTGCTCGCAAGAAAACTTTTGTTTGTGCTAACAATTCCTTTCTTAAAGGGCCGGATTAAGTTCCCGAAATTGCACATTTTCTAGCTGCAAGTACAACCTTTTTATCTTGTTTTTTTTCCTTGTATGGCAAGGTGCCCAAACCACAGCGTAGCATTATAGCCCTAAATCCCATTTAGGGATTTAAGATGAACTGCTAAAAGCTAACAGAAGAGGAAGTAAGAACCGAACGCTGTACCATTTCTTAGGAGAGCAGCTAGGATGCGAATATGACCTGGTTAGCGCCCCGGAGAGCGCACATGGGCCAGGATTTAGGCTCGGGCTTTAATGTCTCAGAATCCTTGGTCTTAATTGAAATGTAGAGCCTCGACGCTAACTTGTCTCTGCCCACGGTGTGGCTAACCGTTAATGGGCTAAACAAGGCTGCTGAACTGTAACCTGTATTCCTTCTGAGCAGCATTTTGGGTCTTTCTGGCAAACCGTATTTAAATTGCAATGCATGTTGGGGAAAAAAAGTGAGAAAAGGAAAATCATTCCAAATCGACTAAAGAAAGCGACGAGAGCGTCTCTTTACTAACTCGGTCCTCGGGGCCCACTGCCCTGCTTGTTTTCCTGCTATCCCTGCCCCACACACAAGTCCCAGCCGTCTTTCAGCTTCTAATTGACTGAACACACCTGATCCAGGTAATCAGCAGTGTGTGGGGCAGGGATAGCTGGAAAACAAGCAGGGCAGTGGGGCCTGTGGACCGAGTTTGAGAACCACTGCTCTACCATCTGTTTACATTCATTATGAAGTTAAGATATAAAAGAAGCTTAAAATCAAGACCTGAGTAAAAAATCAGGTCGACAATTGTACGTATATGAATGGAGTGAGCAGCTATTTATGGTTTGGCAAGGCAGTTGACAGAGGAAACAACTATCATTTTCTGCGCTCTATCTCCCTTAGGAATCTAGTGCAGAATCATTTGACCACTGAAAATAAAAGCAGACAAGATACCAATGGCCAGTGTTTCCAGATTGGCCAGTTTCTCACCCCATAAGGCTTCTTTTTATGGTGCTGTGTGGACAAATATGGCTTTAATCGCAACGGCCCATTTCGAGCCGTACCAGTAACCATCCGCTGCCCAGTTCACTGCCCAATAAAGAAGATAAAAGGGCATTGTTGGGAAAATAACACCAGTCTTACAGCCATTATTATGTTTAATCTGCCTCGCACCAGTTCACTATGCTAGCAGGATGGATTGGGCAAACCAAACAACAATCATCATGCTATTCTTCACCATTATTTTGGGAATTTTTGGGTGCAGTGGTTGCTTACTATATCATTTTTTTTTTTTAAATAAAAATGTAGAGCTTTCATGTGCAGCGGTGACACCTCAGTGCCATATTTAGAGCTATTTATAGTGGAAAACCATGAATTTCGGAATTCATTTCATATATATTGTTTGATCTCTATGACCTTTAATGGATAAGCTGTTGAAATATTCTGATTCAATAGATGATGATGTGGAGACTATTATGTGGATTATTACTATTATCACCGTGGTCGTCATCATCTCATAATTAGCCGCTTTAATCAATCATGCAGGGTCACATGACCAGTTGCCCTTGCCATCAGCATTTAAACTGCGATGATTGACACGACTCAGACGCATGTTGTTTGTTGTTGTGTAGCAACCCAACACCGAGAGACTTTTCGGATGATTGGGCTGCAGCAGTGAGCGTCCGTCAAATGTGCCGGTACAGCTGATAACTTACTGTCTTAGAAGGAAAAGGGGGGGAGCATTAGGCTCCCAGGTTTTTTTTTTTACTCATTTGTTTGATCTTTTAATGCTTATTTCAGCTGCTACTCTTCAGTTTTTTCTTTTTTTTTGTTCTGAATTTTAATCAGTCCTTGCTTGATTTACATACGGAATGGACCTGCACAAAGCCCAATCTCAGCAGAAATGAATTTCGAGAGCCATTTAGTTATTGTTGCAGATCAGACTTAATTCTACCGCTTTATAGCTGTGCAGACAAGCCATTTTTTTTATCTTCCCATTTTTCTCTTTCATGAATCTTTAAGCCCAGTTTCATGCATTGTTTTGATCCCTTACTTTCGTTCCCGACACTTTTGGCCCTTTCAAGTACACAGACACAGTAAATTAACAAGGCATACACATTTAAGAATTGAACCTCAGGTAAATATCCAGCACATGGTGAAAATCTCAGAAGAGTACAGCAGTTGGAGCTACTAAGTGTTTGCATTGCCGATTTATTGTCATAAGCACGAAACAATAGGCATGGGCATGGTGTATCAGTGGTGCAAACTGGACAGAGCCGTTCAGAGGCTCCTGCGGTGATTTGAGAAACAGGTCAATGTCTTATTTTTTTCTGACACATTTGCACTTTCGCCTTCACTCAGCATCGCTGCAGTGACTTGACAGCTGCGATTGTGTCAGGCCTTGCCGTCATGTGGTCTGCCAAGGTGTCTTTAAGCCCAGTGGGCCGGCTGCTCAGCAGACCGGAACTTTCCATTACAAGGCCTCCTGTTCCCAACTGCTCTGTGGCTTCGCGTCCTGAGGCTGGGGACTTGTTCTGTCTTTCCAGGATGTAACCGTCCTCATCTCTAACATGGGGTCCATTAGTATGCTGCTCGTCCATTTTCATACATGTATATTAGTAAATCCGCTATCAATAACCCCTTATTCAGATGTGGTCAGGTCATAAATCCATTATGGCATAAATCTATCCATCAATCTAAATTAAAAAATAGAATTACAGCAAAATGAAACATTTTCCAGTTTAACCCAAGATAATTTTAATGGAGCCTTTTGCTTGCTCTGTGTGAAACCTCACAAAATGAAATGATTAACAAGTAATCAGGCTGTCCGTAATGCACAGTTGCTACACTTCATTTTAATTGACAGATAAATGGTTATGCTAGTACAATGGTGTACTTAATATCTGTATCAGTCTTTCATTCCTGATCCAGTGTGTGTCAGTTTTGTTTAATCTATTTTTAACGCATTTTTTTTTTCTTTACTGGTAATTGAAAACGGACTTGAATTTGTAGCTCTTAACTTTTATCTTTAATTAAGTATTTGTGAGGGACATTTGCCACTGTACATGTTTTGGATGTAACAAAGATAATATTTGCTTTGTTCCTTTAACTAATTTAATTGCATATGCCTAGAACTAATTAGTAAAAGAGAATTCATTACTTTTCTAGGGCCCTGAACAATTTACTAATGGGGTAACTAATTAAAATGAATTAATAAACTGAAAGGACACCTGTCTTGGTGATGTGTAAGACACTGAGAGTGAGTATTTGAGATGTAAATGCTTCTAAACGGTAAATGATGATTGAATGTGTGCTTCTTCTTTACAGGTTAGATGTATAGTTTCTGGTGGCATGATGGAACATGCCGGACACCTTAGGGTTGGCAGTTTAAATCCCAGCTCTGTCTGTGTTGGTATGGGGGGGGGGCCCCCCCCCCCCCCCCCCCCC
>JAODJX010000112.1:1057556-1070776 GCA_026776945.1 Isichthys henryi
GCAACTCCAATTAGCCTCAGCATGTTTTTGGACTGTGGGGGGAAACTGGAGTACCCGGAGGAAACCCCACGACGACACAGGGAGAACATGCAAACTCCGCACACATGTCACCCAGGCGGGGATTTGAACCTGGGTCCCAGAGGTGTGAGGCGACAGTGCTAACCACTGCACCACCATGCCGCCCCGAAGTTTGTTTCACACACATATAAACCATTTAAGGATATAAAGTATTTTTACACTTGTAGTGATATTATTAATGCGACTGGAACTGAGCAACAAACTCCTAAACTTTTCTGAGAATTTAATCTTTTAAAATCAGCTTTCTTTCCATATAGTATATGACAGAAGAATCTTATGCAGGGAGTATTCCACATTATAAAACCTGTAATAGTGGAAATAAAAAAAAAATGTGTTCGTAAGTTGTTCTGATGGCCTGAGAGGTCCAAAAAAAGTGTATCAGTTACCCTCATTTGTGTGTGTGTGTGTGTGTGTGTGTATGTGTGTGAGACAGAGAAAGAGAGAGAAGCACATTTTAAAGGAGAGAGACAGTGAGTGAGAGAAAACAAACAGCACTGAAAGCAGGCGGGGACATTAAAGGGAGACAGCAGAAGACAGGAAGAGAGTAAGTGAGAGAGGGAGATACAGGGAGAGTGAAAGAGAGAGAGAAAGAGAGGAAAGGAGACAGGGTTAGAAAGAGGGAGAACAGCATTTTAGATCTACTCTTATTGGAACAATGAAATCAAATATATTTTACAGGAAGAGATTTTAAAAAGAAAGCGTAGATAAGCCAAATGAAATTCAAAATCACTGTATTACATCACATTGACGTCTTGTACACAATGCACAATATATCGACAAAGTAGGGATACCCCAGCTTCCGCCAGGCAGATGTCATTAGCCCCAAGATCCAGCACCTTGCCCTGAACATCCTCTTTTTACAAACAGCATCACATGCTGACAACGCTTTGTTCCCCAGTCCTTGTAAGCCATGCAACTCAGCCTTCAGCTGGCATATCAGAGGTTCTGTGTCTAATCATGTAATGGACACTGTTGCCTAAATCCCCTCTGCATCCTGACTGATGACTGATGCTTCGGTAAACAGTTCTATCCGTGATATGAATGTTTTCTCTATGCCGAATGAAATCAAATCCAAAATTTGATTTATAAAGAGCACATCTATACAAAAAAACAGAGTTTGACCAAAGTGCTACACAAAACAAATCTAAGACAAATAGGAATCAAATGGGAACAAAAACACAATAAAAACTGTAAAAAAAAAAAAGAAATGAGATGAGTCATGAGAAATAAAGCAAGAAAAATAAGACCCAGTAAATCAAATTGCAGACAATCATGCTAATGAAAAGCCAGGGAGAAGAGATCAGTTTTCAATCTGGATTTAAAAGTGCTCAAAGTTGGTGTAGCCCTAATGTAAGTGAGAAGGCTGTTGTAAACTAGGTGGGTGAAAGTGCAGTTACCAGTGAGCTTCAAGACCTCAACATGGCCAAGAGCATCTCATCAGAAGACCTAAGTAACCAATAGGGACAGTAGAGTTTCAAGAGGTCAGCAAGGTAAGAAATCATTCAGCCATTCAGGCACTTAAAAATGAAGACTAATACCTTAAAATGAACTTTGTGGTGGACCGGTAGCCAGTTAAGAGAGGCTGGTATGGGCGATATGTTGTCATGTTTGCATGTGCCACTCAGGGCTGAAGCTGCTCCTTTCTGAACAAGTTCAAGATGTGAGAAAGAATCTGACTCCATCGTAGAGCGAGTTACAATCCTGCCGGAGAGAGGAGATAAAACCATGGATTACGTGCTCAAGATCAGTGAAGGTCAGAAGAGGTTTGGTCTTGGTCAAAAGTGTCAGCTGGAAGAAGCTGGCTTTGAAAACAAAATTAACCTGTTTGTAGAATTGAAAATCGCTATCAAATTTCATATCATGGATCTTAGCGAAGGGCTTGTTATAAGGTGCATTTGAGCTGAAGTTACAACCAGGAGAATTGAGGAGGTCAAAATGGGTCCCCGATACCATAATTCCAGTGTTACTCTCATTAAAATCAAGGAAATGCAGTAATCAATGCTTTAATGTCTTCTATGTCGTCTATCATGGACTTAGGGGAGTCGCCACTTTTGTGTGGCAGAGATATCTGCATAACAGTGGAAGGATATGCTACATTTATTAAAAATTGACCCCAAGGGGAATATATACAGAGAGAAGAGAATGGGACCTAGACTGGACCCTTGGGGACTCTGCCAATGAGTGGAGACAAGGGGGAAGAACAGTTCCTGAGGCTGAGGAACTTCTACCTGTCAAAAATTATCTACAAGCAGGTTATCTGTTATTGTGTGGCCAGGAATGCAATAATTCCAACTAGAGTGTACCGATGTCCCTATGCATTGTTGCAATCTATGGAAAAGGCATTTAGACAGAATCGTATAATCAGCACACAGTAATGGCACAAGAATCCAGTTCTTAAAGGATCCCAAGTCGCCTTTTTTGAAATAACAGACAATGCTGCTCTTGTGTAGCTGGTTTGCATTTTCCAACCATCAATGTCCAATTAAAAACCTCATACAAGCCTGTCCCTAGTACTTCACAGCACCATTTATAAAATTCTGCTGGCTGTCTATTGATGTCCAGTGCTTTCCCAAGTGATAGTTGTTGATCTGCTGTCATCAGCTCTTAGTGTTCGATGCATCCAAAGCAAAGCTACTCTTTGTGCTGTCTACAGTTTGCTTAGCTCCATCACCATTTCCTCCATACTAGATGGATCACACACTTCTGCACTGAAAAGCTGGTAGTTCATAAGTATTCAGCAGTGTAGACGGCACTGTAGTCAGGATCCCATCTGTTTGACGGATATGCAGTATTTGATTTGTCTTATTTTGTTTCTCAAGCTGAAAATGACCTTGAAGCATCCATGGTTTTAATCCTAGAAATTCTTATTCTGAGTAGAGCCCCCTTCATCTGATTTTGAAAAAAAAGCTTAATTAATGCATTTTTCTTCGCTTTTAAAATATTTTAATCTTCCTCAGGTAGACTAATGTCTCTCTCTGAATTCTGAATAGAATTGGCTATTGCCTCTTGGCTATTGCCCCTGTACGATATGCTGGTGGCAAAATCCTTTGATTTGTACTTCCCACAAGGCAAAATTCTCGATCCACCTGCACCAAAAGTTCTTACAGAACCAATCGTTTTGAAGTAATTTCACATTGAATTCCCAGTAAAACACTGCAGTCACTGACAGGGTTAACGATACTGTGCGGTGTGAGAGACAAAGTGCTTTTGACACTCTTCCTTCTACGTTTTGTTACATAAGTTCTATCTAGTCTGAATGCACTGATCCATTTTTTCTGATCTATGTACACTATTTTAACATAGAGTTTGTCTGTCTCCATACATTAACCCATGTTCCCTTATTAACCTATCAAGTTCTAACCCTGACTCCAAATGAGGCTCTTCTCCACTTCGGTCCCTTTGTGAAGTCTGTGGTTCCCGTATTATCGCAAAGCTATTACCGTCACACTGTTATAAAGAATTGTTTCATCTTTGAGATATTCTTAAATGCTCAACTCCACTGTTTGGTGCATACATGTTTGCAAATGTAAGACTATTTCACTAAAAATAGCTCAGTTTGCTGACTTATCTGATTGATATTAATATTAATATTCTTCAGTATGTACTGTTTTAGATTAATGCATAAGATTACCTGTCTGTTTGAATAAAAAGGGGACGAACAGGAAATAGGAAAGTTTTGTTAATTGACATGGCTTGAAAACCTATGAGAGATGCTGGATAAATGGTTGAAGGATGAATCCGACTCAGTCCATTGCTAATCATTTGTAAGGCATTCCATCCTTTAGGTGACCCTATAACTTACACAAATAGGAAACCTATTCCTCA
The DNA here is from genome assembly GCA_026776945.1 of Isichthys henryi. Taxonomy (NCBI): domain Eukaryota; kingdom Metazoa; phylum Chordata; class Actinopteri; order Osteoglossiformes; family Mormyridae; genus Isichthys; species Isichthys henryi. The sequence goes on from JAODJX010000112.1 coordinate 1,061,460, forward strand.
AGTCTTTGTCTAAATCATTAGCAACCTGCCCAGCTCTATGCCATGTAACAATGTCTGTCACTCATACGTGTGTCACTTGAACGTGATCTGTGACTTTAAACGTGCTCTCCCTTCCGCCACAATCCCCAATCTATCTCACACCCTTTGTCAGTATGGGTTTCTTATAAAAAGGGTATACGTCAACGTTTTTCGTTTAACAGACCTAGCAAGTGTGGCTCTTTAATTCTCTTGTTTCCTCGAACCCAACTGATGTTTAGATTCTCAGCTTCTCCACTGAAGTCGCACAGAAAAACAAGCAGACTGAGCAGCACCTTCGCAGATTAATTCTTCTCATTAGCATTGCTTTGCGTTTTTCCCTCCGTAATTTGAGCGCGACTTTCCTGAAGCCATATCTCTTTTGCTTACTCATTTCATCGTAACTAGCTGCTTTCGGTATTTTTTGAAGTTTTTTTTCACATCTGGGAAGAAATCTGAAATTTGCACTGTCATTGAAAAATTCACTTATTTCCTGTAGCATGTATTGCATGTAGATGCAAGTCCTGAAATGTCATCGTATATTTCCTCTTCATGTGTGACTACTTTTATCTATGACTTCTACTTTCTCCCTTTCCTCCTCCTCTGGCTCTACTTTTCCAGGTGCCTTAGCTTTACTTGGGAGCCCCCCCGCAAGAAAATTGATGATAATTACACTCCTTCCACTACACAGGTAATTCAGGGGCCCTTGGTAACCGCCTGTTCTGCCTACAGCTGGAGGTTGGCCCTAGACTCTTCTCTTACATCATAGATCAATGGACACATCCAAATTAATTTTACATTCTCTAATTTTGTTAATAGGTTGTTTGGTAAAAGGAATTGTTGGGTTGCCTAGGGTCTGAGCTGACCAGGGTCCCCCTCGCTGGCTGGAGTCCCGAAGCAGGGATTCCCTGAGGGGGTGTGGCTTTCGAGACCACGAATCCCTACATGAAGAGCGTCCTGCCAGTGAGGCTGATTCATGACGTTTCTGGAGTAAATGGCGGCACATATATTGGAAACTGTAACTCTTGTTGTTCACAAAAACATCAGAATGACTGGATAGTGAGCAGCACTTACTGTGATTCTATGTTCAGTTAATTGAATGACAATGGCCTTATCTGTTAAGAATGCCAGTACAGCTTTATTTATCCATGATGGCAATACAATGCTTTCACATCCTACTTGTTCTACTACTACTGGTAACACATCTTCTAATGTTACCTCGAGGCTAATTTCATGTTCCTTAAATTCTCAAAAGAAAGCTGAAAACTCCTTGTCTAGCGATAGTGTCATCAATGGAAAAGGGTCTTTCTCTTTGGGCTCAAGCACCTCTTCACCATAACATTTCAGCTTTACCGGTTCTTCTGCTGTGGGCGCTGACCAACAGCGATTCAATAGCTAAGCCACTATGCACGGATATCGTAGATCCAGACTTGTTGCTAGATTGTCAGATTGCGTAACCTAAGGACCTAAGTCCGTCAACAGAGTCACAATGCCAGCAGAGTACAGAGCTCCAGTTAAGGCTGAAGAGATTCTAATAACTGTGTCTATAAGTGGTTCCCTGAGAAGACGGTTCGAGCAGAATGTGCATGCAAAATGTGCATGTCCCCCATTGTGCAGCAAACAGATTCTACATCTTAAAAACACTGCGATAAAAGAAAGGGAGAGAGTGAGTATGAGAGGGAAAGATGGAGAACATGACAGGGAGAGGGACATGGATAGTGTGTGAGACATTGAGACAAAGAGGGAAACAGGGTTAAGGGGGAAAGAGAGAGAGAGTGAGCGAGAGGGATAGTGAAGGCAACAGAGAGAGGGAATGGCAGAAAAATTGAATGAATGAATAAAAGTGAGAGTGTGAGACAGAGGAGTGGAGAGACTGCATGTGTTCCTATAAAACGGACCATGAGGCGGGACGGCCGTTTAACAAGACATTGATTGAAGAAGATAGGGTTTTACTGTACTGTAGAAACCCGCAGAGCACTGAGATCAATCCAAGGCCCCCAGGGCCTGTGACCCTGCAGTGGGCAGTCTGCCCATCTCCTCCATTAGCGCCACAGTGGCACTGTGCCCATTGTAGGGAAGGGGGGGCTGGCACCCTGGGTATTACGCTCACGGCACATGATCCAGAAAGCTTCGCTGACTGTGCCCAATCACATGCTTCAGCCTGCATCAGCACTGGTAGGTGTAAGCTCTGCTTTTTCATTTAATATCTACTTATTTATTACTTCCTGAGAAAATGCAAGTACACAGTACTACAGTATATGGAGGAGTTGCCCATTGGATCTCATTGTACTGTGTACAATGACAATAAAGGAATTCAATGCAACAGATATTCAGCACAAATGAGCTGCTGAATGAAATTATATATAAAAACATGATTACTTTACTGAAGGCACCACACCACGTGCATGTACAGGTAGTAGGGCCAGGGATTGTCAAACTGTCTGTACAGGGACAGATGTGTCTGTGGCAAGACTTGTCTGTGTCTGTGGTAAAAGACTATGTAAGAATTATATGTTGAGCGCAAGGTCCATCAGAATTTGCTATAGGTGTTCACCCCACACATCAAATCAAATCAAATCAATTAAATTCAGTTTTATTTGTATAGCGCATTTTCACAGCATTATCATCTCAAAGCGCTTTACAGCATCAACCTTTACAGAGGTAAGAAAAACTCCCTAGTAGGAAGGAACCCTGGGAGGAAGCAGACTCAAAGGGGTCGGCAAAAGAAGTCAAATGAACCAGATGGCAAAATCCTAATTTACTCTGTCCAAATTTCAAGATTTGAGGCTTAATGCAGGGGGCAGGCAGGTGATGGCAGGCAGGTGCTGGTGCTGCTTCTGATGGCAGGATGAACAGTGGTAGAGCAGCAGGGCAGGCAGAAGGACGTCACGGGTAATCGAGGAGTCGCAGGCAGCAGGACAGGCAGAATATCTGATTTTCAGGGTCTCCAGGCAGCACAGCCCAGGAGGGGTAGGGGAAATTAAAAGTGCAATCAGCCAACGTAGGGGAGACTAAAGGCAGTATAAACGGTTAAGTGAGTGTAGTACTGTATGTAACCTCTGGCAGATATGGCTATGGCAACATAAGTAGGAGGGAGAGGCAAGTGGGAACGCAGCCGTGGGGAGTCCCCGAACGTCAGCACTCCATCAGCCAGCATGCTACTCTTGGCCATCAGCATTCAAATTTGTCATTATGCTCTATAGGTACAAAGCATAACGACAGGTCCCTGTAAACGTTATGAAGAAACTATACACAGGCCTGTATCTTGTATCGTGCAGGTACAATATTAATGTACTTTACTGTACCTGAAGTCAACGAACCTCTGAAGCTGTGCGATGGTTTCAGAAGCGTCACAAAGTAGTACATGTTTTGGTTATTACAAACCATTGTATTTAACTCAATTTTATATATATATATATATATATAGAGAGAGAGAGAGAGAGAGAGAGAGAGAGTAGGCTTTATGGCCGTCTGTTTGTGTGGTCCGTAAGTCTGACGTTCTTAACCTGGACACTGCCTGTACACCCCACCCTAACCCCTCTAGAGAAATGCTTCATCATGACTTCAGCAGTATGGCTGTGCGTTATATTTGTCTTTTTAACTCTTGCTCATATGACAAAACATAATTGGTAATACAGCAGCATAAAGCCTTAAATGTATTTGACAGCAGCACAAAACCTCTCAATAATACCCTCTGAAGGTTTTAAAAACTTAAAAGAGACTTCAAAATGATCCAGGCAAATGTCTCACTATTAAGCTGTTAAGAAGGTATCCTTCTGGATGGTTCTCAGCAGATTCCTTCTGCTGAGTCTCTCCTGGGTGACCCACATGTCAGTACAGATCGATCCTGAAATGTTATTTGTGAAAAGGGTTTGAGGAGGAACTCAGAGGCGCCCATCTGTGGAGACTGTCAGCACTAATTAGGAGCCGGGCTTTCTGAAGGGTACTTCACTTCCTTCCACATCTTTATTTTAAATGTTGAGACACTGCTAACATTTCTGCAGTGATTGGCCGTCTGCAAATCAAAGTATTGCTCTTGGATAATAGTGGGTTTTCCTTGCAAATGGGGTGGCGAATACTATAGAATATGAAAAACTGGGATGTTGAGATCGGGTTCCAATCCATTTCGGTATCACAAAGAACCATCTGTCAAAAATCACATAAGAAGGCAGTTCCTTGACAGTCTTGAAGTATTCCATAATCATTAAATGAAATTGAGGATATTGCACTTTCCAAAGGCCATACTGAAAAGCTTAACGCCGAAGCCAGATGGGTTATGTCGTTCCAGTAACAATTTCCATGACCTCAGTTACATAACAGTTTAAATTCCCAATGTCCTGGGCAGATGAATTGATGAAACGGTTTTGTCAAGCTCATAAGATTCTAATCATGCTCGATCTCATCAAAAACTGAGATACTATAACAGATGTCAAGGAGACACCTGGCTTCGCCTCCCGCGACAAACTCTTTCAATACCCTGTTCTGCCCGGGTTACATGTGGCACCCACTACTTTCAGAAGGTTGATTGCTAAGCAGTCCTGTCCACACAAAGCTTACACAGCCCGCTGTAATGACCATGTTCACAGCAAAGACATGCCACTTCTGGCCATCAAGCTGCACCATAGAACAAGGATGGTTTAAGCTAGAGAACATAAGGGGACATGCTGTGAGTTGTCCAACACTTCAGACAGATGACAGTACGGTGGTTCCTCAGTCAGGTATGCTCTCTCACCCAGCTTCTCAAAAAGCTTCCCATCCTCTACTGTCAGCTATTTTGTCATTACCCAGCCCTGTGTCGCCCACCTTTAAGTGGTGGTTTTGTGGTACAGTCCGATGCCTCTGTTGAGTGGTTTGGCACAGTCCTTTCTCACTTGTCACTGAGCATGCTCCTTAGGGGCAGATAGCGCAGCTCAAAGATCCTCTCTCCCAGCTTATCTGGTGGCTCCCCCTTCTGGCTGATTTTGTCACCCGGCATGTGACGTAGCGCCTAGAATGTTCACAAACTGGAGTGCCGCTTGAGATTCTGGGCCCCCATGAAAGCATATCATATTGGGCCCACAAGCCAGACCAATTCATGTAATGTTCCAAATTCTTTAGGGACACTGAGTGGAATCAACCCCCCCCCCCCCCACTTTACCACAACCCTGTACAACAATGCAGGCATGATTACACCCTATACCAGGAGAACCTGAGGTTTCCCCACCATAATGTCATAAGCCAGAGAGCGCTATGTGATCTGCTGATGAGCTCAAATAAAACAAAAAACATATTCTGCCCCAACCCTGGCAGACAACTCTAGGGGCCAGAGAATAATTACAGATCCAGTGAGGCTCAGCTCCGAAGCTCCACCTTTAAGGGGGAGACCTACTGAGAGAAACAGCGAGACCCAGAGTCCGGGAAGGTGAGGACAGGCACAAAATACAGTAGGTGCTTAGTGACATCATCCTTTTCATTGCAACTGTGAGGGAAGTCCCAGCTGACAGGGAGTTTGCCCTGGTGACGACAAAGCAGAAAGTAGTAGAGACTATTCAGCGAGTGACACATTTTATTTATTTTTCTATTTCTCCTCTTTTGTAGATAGCGTGGTTGTTCCGACTCTTTGTTCAGTTTACAGGTGCTAGCAGCAAGCACCTTGGTATTTACTCCCCACTTTACCGTAGCATTAAATATGGGACTCTATTAGTGTTACAAATTGAGGGACTGTATTGCAAAACCTTAAGTGTGAGTATTCTGGGAGGAGTCCTAAGTGTGTGGGAGGAGCTTGGGTTATAATTGCCATTAATTGCCAAGGTGTTCTGTGCTGGCTGTTTGTACCTTCGCATAAGTGGTTCGTTGGTATCCTGCAGGTAGACAAAATAGCGGGTTGTGTGCGCATGAGATATGTGCATTAACACATGGGGTCGGCAGGATGTACTTATGCCATCATTAATTCTGAGAAATGTCTTCGTTTCTGAAATGAGGCTGCAGTATTCTGCTCAAGTGAGGATGCATTTTATTTGGTTTTTCGATAAATTTCAGTCTCTTGATCTGGAAAGGCATATCCAGGGACAGTAAAAGTGTCTTGGTAAGGGCTATTAGTTTTTAAAAGGTATGAAAGCGCAAAGATTAGTAGATAAAATGGCATATTTTTGGGATACGAGATACTAGAAAATTCAGTCTATGAGTTATCCAATTGAAAAGCACCCATGCCTTTACACGACTAATCTTTTATTTTCTGACACATAAAAGGCACCCTCCCCCCCCACAGCAATGGATATATTGCATTCACATCCATACACTCATATAAACAATGACATTCATTAATACAGTAGAATTTATGCAAAATAAAATCAAAGTTAAACAGCATATGATGTATTAATTATATACACACATCTATGTATCTAGTTCGGAAATATAACGAAATTCCATCAAAATCATCAATCTATATTATACCTACGACATATTATGCTGTAGTAATCACTTGAATTGAATCCTTTAATCTAGGCAATGAGAGTTTTATGTCCCCTAACCCTAATGCACAGCCCTCCTTACGCACAGCTAGATGCTACTATTGTGTGACTGCTGGGTCTTATTCAAAGCAAATTTCAGGCCTGTTTACAGCGTCCCACCTCTGGCCCCCACCTGCGTTTCTCAGCTCTGTGCTTGATAGAGATCAAGGGGTTTTCCCTAAAAGTATTACTGTCATATTGTACAAGTAGCTATAACCTGACAGACGAGAGGTAGCACAGCCGCACAGACGCAAATGAAACGATCAGTCACGTGTAAGTCTACGGGCTACGGAAACACTGCGTAATTCACTCCGAAGATCGATAGCACGGTGCTCCCCGCCTTGGAAATAGTTTTTTAACTGGTGGCTAAATGAAGCAAAACTGTTTGCATAAGCCTTTGACTGCACATAACAAACTGATTAGATACGTCCACGCTGCCTCCAGCAAGCTCAGCCCTAATGAAAACCATCGGTCAGCCTGATCATTTCTTGGCCTTGTGCTTCCATCACACACACCAGCCCCTGAAGTTATTGCTTTCACACTGACTGATGATTTATTTAATCATTTAGAAGCTATTAGTTACTTGTACGGTGTTATGTATAACGCTTCACAGCACCAACAGAACTACTTCATCTGCCTTGATGGTTTTCCATGCAAGACCAAATATGGTCCGTGTGAGTGGTGAGGCTTCATGCACATTGTTATAGGTATATACACACATTTATGGTTAAATTCCATTCTACACTTCCAGTCAAAAGCACAGACACACCACAGCTTTTTACCACTGTTCTCTTTATTTCATAAACTGCAAAAACTGTTTATTATTAAGCATTGGAAAGTTGAGTATAAATGAAAATATAAGTCAAATTAAACATGTTTCCTTTATAGCATGGAAAGAGTATCTAACAGTGCATGTCTGATATCCTATTAACTCGCAGTGTGGTGATGGCAGAGTCAAATTCTAGGCTGTCCTTTAACTTTAAATGTACTTGAGCAGTATTTAATGTCCCCTGTAGACAGAATGCCTCAAATTTGCTAGAGAAATGTCAAAGATATGCTATTTTCTTGCTAATGAAGGTACTCAAATGGTGAACATATTGAAAATGTAAATGTATTTATTAGCAAAGAATATTGATTGTAATGTTAATGTAAATGTTAAGTGATAACATGCAAATCTAGAAAATCTTTTTTGCAGCCAATCTACTGAGTATTGTAGTTTATGAGTAGGTCAACAGGTAACAGCAGAATACTTTTGAATTCAGACTGACCTTCAAATCCGGGGGGGAGGGGGGACCTTTTGGCACACACATTGCTAAAATGGACTGTGTTGCAGCTACACTCTTGTAATTTCTAGGGTATAATCTAGGAATCAGTGGATGTCAGCAGAATAAATTAGAAGTCAGTCTGACCTTCCAATCCAGAGGGGATTTTTTTGCCAATTAGTTCTTGATGGCATGGTCACAGTGAGGTGCTGGAAACAGTCCTTACAGCAGTGTTTCCCAACCCGGTTCTTGGGAACCCGCCTGGCGGTCCACATTTTCGCTCCTCCCAGCTCCATGCCAGTCTGGGGTTCCCTACGGACCGGACTGAGAAATACTGCCACTGGTCCATATTGGCATGACTGCATCATATAATTGCTGCAGATTTGTCGGCAGTACATTCATGCTGCGAATCACACTTTCCACCACACCCCAAAGGTACGATATCGGATTCATTTTTGGTGACTGGGGAGGCGGTTTTAGGTACACCGAACTCATTGTCATGTTCATGGAATCAGTTTGAGGTGGCTTGTACTTCGTGACATGGTACATTATCCCGCTGAAACTCACCATAAAGCTAAACTGTTGCCATAAAGTGATATACATGGTCAGCAACAATTCTGCAATATGCCGTGGCATTTAAATGATGCTTGATTGGTATTAAGGGGCTCAGTTCCTGCCAAGAAAACATTTCCCACCTGATTACGCCGCTGTCAGCTTGAACTGTTGACACAAGGCAGGCTGGATTCATGCTGTTCAGACCGGACCATCTGCATATCACTGCAGAAATCAAGACTCTTCAGACAAGCCATTGTTTTTCCAATCTTCAGCTGTCCAGTTTCTGTGACCCTGTGACACTGTACCCTCAGTTTCCTGTTCACAGCTGACAGGAGTGGAATCCGATGTGGTTTCCTGCCGTTGTGGCTCACCCAGCTCAAGCTCCGATGTGTTGTGCATTTAGAAATGCATTTCAGCCCACTGAACCACTGTTGTACAGAATGGTTATTTGAGTAACTGGAGGCTTAAAATCAGCCTGACCATTCGCCTTTGACTTTTGTCATCACCAAGACATTTCTGGCCAGAGAATTGACACACTTGATTTTTTTTTTATTGTCCTTTGTACAGGTGTCTGGCAGGTGTATGTACAACAATAAGTAGTAGCAATGCAAAGTACAACTGAAAAAAATCTATAAATGTGCAAAAAATAATGGATTTTTCAAGGATTACTTAGGACTCCTGCAGTGCAACCAAACAGCCAAATCACAGGACGGGGATCAAAGTTGAGATGAAAAGCAGATATTGTAAAGCAGGGGAGTGAAGGAAAAGGCAAACATTCGTGGTGAACCAGGGAAAGCGGGAAACTGAGACACACGGTATCAGCAGCCACTCGAGTGGCAGGGTCTGGAAGAACAGGGATACGAAAGCACACTCAGCAGTCTGGCAACCAGGGAAGACGGGGACAGAGAACCACTCAGCACTCTGGCAACCAGGGAAGACGGGGACAGAGAACCACTCAGCACTCTGGCAACCAGGGAAGACGGGGACAGAGAACCAC
>JAODJX010000112.1:1110675-1127364 GCA_026776945.1 Isichthys henryi
TGACCCCCACCCCCCAAGCCAAAAACAAACGAGTATGGGGGCATCTCACCACACTTTTGTGCCCTCTGCGTCTGGGGCTTCTTTACCCATAATTTTGGGGGGGCTTTAGCCCCCCCCCCCCAGATAAATGTGTATTTATTGGTTTAAGTTATGAATCAAGCCCCTCTAGTAAAGACTCAGCCCCCCTATCCATTCGCCTCTAACTATGCTCCTGCCCTGAGAACATAACTTTAAGGAACCCAATCCTCCAAAAATGGCTATAAATGAGAAGCAGCACCTTATCGTAACGGAGATAGTTGATCTCTCTCACATACACTTAGCTGACGCTGCTCAGGCCAGCCAGGGGTCAGATGGATCTCATTATCAGCAGGTACAGGGCTGCTGATCAATGGCCACGGAACTGCAGACCCCTTCCATAAAATATGAAGATGTCTATATATAACATCATAATGACATAAAAATGTCATGGGTGCTCTGCAGACACCCATCTGCCCACACGGAATAGGCTCTTATCTAATCTTCACCCAGAAGCCATAAAGAAGCCTGTTGCATGCTGGACACTCAGGCCTTCACAGGGATCACTTAAGATAGAATCACCGCTATTCCTGAACTGCAATAATGCAAACTCCACACAGAAGGCACCGGGGCCAGATGTACACCCATAAACCTGAGAGTGTGGATTAGCAAAGCCGTACCTGCTGAGCCGTCGTCATACCACCCACGGGTGACTGTAGGGTGGGAACAAAAGAAGGACCATAATTCATACTGACGGGCCAACCTTATAATTAGCCAATGATATGTTCGGAATTGGTGAGTGACAAGAGAGGGGGCACTCCAGTGACCAATCAGCTTTCACATTGGCTCAGTGCCTCAGCGACTCTGCCTCTGTACATATCCCTACTACCGCCAAAGTGAACACATTCTCCCAAAAGTTTGATTTAATACCCACAATATTTAACTTGAACAATACGTTCTGTCCTGCCTTGTAAAATGGGTGATAACAAGATTTCAGGGAATAACAGCGGTTTATAGTGACAATTTCTTTGTGCTATCTAACATCTTTTTCTCTTTGTTTCAATAATATAGCGATTGCCTCTTAAGTTCTTTCCACAAAAGATCCTTTGTGTTTTTGTCACAGTCTTGGATCTCTACACAGCATGTGAGGCGACCTTATCTGTCACTCTGTCTCTTTTCAGTTACAGCTTTTCTGAGTTCCTGTGCTGGGAAGCATAGCAGGGGCGGCTAAATGCTAGACGTGCGCATTCACATATGAACATCACAAATGAATTCACAAATTAATGAATTTGCACCACAATTAATTAAGAAATATCCTTATAATTAGCCAGTAATTAAAAGCTTTATTATGTTCCGTCGATTATATAGAAGCTTTTAATGGCACTTAATTAAAATTCATCTTAATTTGATTACCAGTCAACAAGGGCAAACAAGGCAAAACAGTCTATCTTTTACGTCCTGCTGGGAACACTGCTGTAGTCCCCTCAAATCCAGCCACTTCAGGAAAAAACATTGGAAACAAAAATAATAATTAAAATAATAACAACACTATACTTAAAATTCAAATTTGTGCAAATGTGTGCAACTCTTGCTAAAGCTGATAAGTAACCTTTTCTGCTACCTGCAGTGGCGATGTTTGCCACCACTAAAACCACACTTTTGTGTGAGGCCCCCAAAGGGTGGGGTCGCCCTGTTGCCCACAGACAGTCACTACACTAAATATTAAATAAACATGTTCCTTATTTAGGGGATATTTCAGCCAATGAGCTATGATCTTCTGATTCTACTCGCTAGCTATTTATTTAGTGATGTTTCCTTTCATTATTTCCTTTTCATAATCATTCCTCTGCTTTATATTATGAAAGTTTTACAGCAACAACGTGACAGTTAGTATTAAGTTTGCCACCGTGACATTCCAATTGTCGGCTGACAAATGGATGAAATGTATCCAACATGTATATGATGCAACAAGTTATTTTACATCCAAAGCTGTCAAATTCTGACAAGGTAACTGTCATCACAGATGACGAGCTTGAGGGAAAAGGATGTTTCCATACGTTACAGAACAGCAGTTAGGGATTATTCTGGTGGCACATGAAGCGAATCGAAGTAACAGAATTGACTTTATTTGAGATTGTCTAGCTGCGGTACATTAAGAACATTACAGAGGTCAATTTGGAAAATATCATGCAAGGCTGTAAGACTGACTGGACATGATAAATTAGGTCTCATGGGAGTTCTACTTACACAAAAATGCTCTGAGGGCAGAATGAAAAATGACTGGTTCAGAGAGGTAACGAATCACATTGCAGAGGAGGCGGGGCCAACCAATTAGACATCTTGGGCCGCCTCCTCTTGTTGCTTGGACCCACCTCCCAAACCTCCCACAAGCTAAATTAGAAACATGAATCAACGGTATCCTCTAACCTCTGACACCAGATGTAATGTATTAATTGCATTTTCTTATTTGTGACTGAACGCTGCAGTCATGCAGTTCTGGGTCAAAGTAGCACCGAGAGGATCTTCTGTCGTTCAGTCACAGATTCGGATAGAATATGCAAACATTTCAGGTCTCAGAACTATTTCCCTACCCGTACAAGCATTTTCTCAAAAAACAGGTCGTCATATTACCTGCAGAATGAATTATTGTCACTAGCTAACATGACCTCAGACAGCGTTACTGTGTCTGTAGAGGTACAAGCATTGATTACATTTGTTTCATGGTGGCTTGTATGAAAAAGTAATAAAGTATGAGTAGAAAAAAGTCCGTACAAGACGCAAAGGTTCAAGGAGTCCCTCCACAAATCAGTGCAATATTTCATACGGTCTCTGTAATCCTGTGATAATACCAAACACAAATCAGTGTATAAGAAAACTCACAAAACAGAAAATACAACTTATCAGTATAGCAGAAAAGTTGTTCATTTCAGTTTGTAGTCTGCAATAGGGTCACTGAAATACAATAAGAACAAACCAGCAAACTTTATAATAATCCCTTATTTTGTTCTTACATCAAAGCATCCTCTGACTCACATTCACTTCCTCTGAATCCTCTTATAAGCGAAAGATCCTGGTGAGTTTCCTGTTTCCAATAAACAACATTAGATCCAGATCATAAACCAGCAATTTCAGTACATCGAGGGAAACTTACGGTCTTACGATACACATGCTGCTATGCCATTGAGACCCAGAGCTGACTATTTGTGAGTGTTACTGTCAAATTAACAAAGTTTACTGCAAATCATGTGAATCAACGTTATCTGAATCTTTTATACAAGTAATGCCTGAAGCCACATTCAGCCAGACCACAAAACACCACAACAGAATACTAGTCAATCCTCTTCTTAATTAACCTTAGTTAACCTAGGACATTTTTTTTTTTTGCAAGGTAACGAGCCTGATTTCTACAGAACTCTCTGTGCTTCCAATCAACTTCTCGTTCTTGTATCCTTGCCTGTTTCCTGAACCTTCATTTCTCATGTGAGTTGCACTTGGCATTCATCTTGCTTCAGGTTGCTTTTGAGCTTCGCTTGTTTCGACCCTGACTCCTTGATAACATTTTACTGCGCATGTCATCCTCTGTTGTTAATCATTAAACATGCGCACTCTGCACTTGGTTCTCCAAACTTGCAGAACATCTCTCCATCATGGTAGATCCAGTGGAGCTTAAATCAGTGTTAAACAACCTTGTGTGTCAGTTACAATCATCCTGCCATCTCTACTGTTCACTGTTCCTCTGAAAGACAGATTTATGGCTGAGACATATGTTAGACATCCAGTCAAGTATAATGGTCTTCTGATGCAATTTTCCTTAAACAGTACCAGGCAAAAGTCTGGACACCCCGACTGGTTTTGAATGAGTTTGATAGAAGAGTAGCACAGCAGCCAAAACTTGTGGGAGCTTCCTCGGGACTGTTGGAGAAGCAGAAGAGTCTAAGATTTGAGAAAACACTTCTCTTGGTTATTGCAATATTTGATATGCGTTACTTCAGTGCCTCGAGGCCTTTTTCGATAACTCCCAACACACCTGTACTCAGTACGTATTCAGTGTTCATGATTGGCTGGCAGCTGGGAGACAGCAAAAATATGGACTTTCTGCGGTTCCCTGAGGACTGCATTAGGAAACACTGATCTAAACCCTTGGTGTAAATCCTATGTCCAGGGGATAAAGTGGTCTGGAATGATCGGGAAGTGTTCTGGCACCTTAGTTTAATAAATAAATAAATTTGATTGGGAGTGTCATTGGCATTTCATTGGCAGTTTCAGACATTAGTCTCCGTTTTCGCATTTTATACATACTACCTCAGCATACCCCTTTTATGAACGCCCCCATAGCCATATTCTTGAAACTCCATGTTACAGTTACAGTGAGAGTAAGTGAAAAGCACATATCATACTTGTGATCTTGGCAAGAGCAGTCTTGCTGACTTGCCTTCCAAGAACAAACTTGGGGCGCAGTGAATAACTGGATTGGTCTCTTTTGGCAAGAATGCGTCCGACGCATTCTTGATATTTGGGGCAGGGCAAGAATGACATCCAGGGATTTTTACTGTCCTCTGTACATTAGTATTTGAACTGGTCTTCGGCAATAGCAGATGGTATCCAAGAACCCAAGTATGATCAAGTATGCATACTGAGGTACAGCCCTGGTCATCTTACACGAAAGTAAACACTATTTAAACACAGCGGATAAGGAGCAGCTGCTTTCTGTGGCTATCTAACAACTTTCCCTGTTGCTGTCTTACATGCAGCTAAATAGCGTATCACAGAGTGTCATTCCTGCAAAACTAATTTACCGATCAGCGTGTTGATGCACGCACATAGGTTAATCACCACCTCATATACGCTTTTGCACGTTTCAGTGTGTATGGAAATACATATAGTAAACGACGTGAAAACACCTGTGTGGATGGAGATGCTTTTCATTAGTCTGTGTGGATGTAGCCTGAGTCAATTTGCAGGTCGTTTTGAGGTGAATCGTTTTTCCCACTGCACCGCTACACCAGATCTTAGGCTCCCCCCACTTGCCAAATCCTACTTTAACCCCTGGTTATGTCTCTTGCATCACTCCCATCTCTGAATTCCTTACCACCCGTATCTCCAAACACAGACCCCATAGAACCCTTCTCGACCTGCCCTGAGTGAGGTTCTTGGCACCTACAAAACTACCTGGGTCTACATTGTGGAGAAGCTGGAAATCTGTGAGCTGTCCAGTCTGTCCTCGGAGGGAAAACAGGGAATCTCAACCACCAATCTATTTCCTTTATTTGTGTTCTCAGTCAGGCTTCTTCCCAGTTTGCCCCCTGGGGAGTCTGATTTTTAAATTGCGTTATCATTTCAATATATCATTCCCTTGCTTTCTCTTTTATTTCAACAAGCTCCATTTGAATTGCAAGAAGTGAAATACGGCAACATTGAGAGCCATGATTACTGTGACACTATTATGACATTGTTAGTATCTTCCACACTCCATTAATTTGATTACAGATAACAAACAACCGCCATTGTGAAGAGAAAATGTCTCTGTGTTTCTTTTGAAGCACGATGATACTAATTAATGTCTCGATTGAGATCATTTATGGCACAGTGTAAGGACTTACTGCATTACATTTTCTGCTTTACAAGACACCTCAAGCATAACATCTACTGGGCACTATTTGGGCTATGTTGGGGGGGGGGGGCTGCTACAGTATAATGATAGTTGTGTTTAGTTATTGCAATACTGAACAAGTAAAAAATTTTATATTGTAACTCTCGTCTACCAATCTGACATTTTCCAGATTATCATGGTTAGATCTGGAATTCACGGAACCCTGATATGATTACTTGATGTCCGATAAATACTATTAGTTTTGAAATCCCAAACTTCTAAAAGCAAAATTTTTAATGACTTGTTTCAACTAATCTGCCACTCTGATCTATTATCTTCTAACTACATGATGTGATTTTAGTCCAGTCAAAGGAACAGATTACTTTAAAATTCGTTATTTCCTTCTAATCATTGGCACAAAAATCAGTTTGTGTAGTTATTCACTTGTCTGCTGCGCTATATTCAATACGTAGCCTTTTCCCTTGCTGGGGCTAGAAATGTAGTTCACTTTAAAAATGGATTGGTAATCGGCTGGGTTTCAGATTTAAATCCTAATGAGAGGCATGGCAGTTAGTTCTTAAGCTGGATCTACTGAACTGTCCAGTATATAACAGCAATGGGCCTTAACATTCAATTGACATACAACTGAATTTTACTTTAATTAAAGAGTATAATTGATTTTTGCAGCCTGAGATATTTTCATAATGGAGCAAAACAACTTGAAATTCAGCAAAATGCTGGTAAAAATATATAATTGCGAATCAGGACTTTAAAATTGCAGTAAAATGCAGCTCCTCATAGCCACAGTGGATTAAGGTCCGGACACTTTCCCTGTAACAGTTTTTCTTGATCTTCTCCCCGGGGTCCTGTGAGTTACGGAGGCAGAGCTCTGGGCTGATTAGGAGTTCTGTTTGGCAGCCGCCGTTGATCTGTAGGCCATTCCTCAGCACCGTCACTGTCCTGGTGAAGCTCAGAGGTTTCCTGGAGATGCTGGGGACGGTGGGCTGCAGGTGAGGTACTGTGTGTTAAAGCTGTGGTTAAGATGCTTAATACAGACAGGGTGGCAATGCAGTATTAGACATTCCAGGAAAATTAAGCATATCGGCATGGTGGGAGGGGTAAGAAATGTATTTAAAGCAGGGGTAAGGTAATCTTATCCTCAGAGGGCCAGTGTCTGTAGGTTTTTAGGATAAACTTTAGGTCAGGTGTTCAAACCCTGGTGTGAGGGCTCTCATTAGTAATCTAAGTGAAAACCCACATACCCAATGGCCCTTTCTCATTTAAAGGGTCACAGGGTAACAGTATCAGGGGCCCTCATTCACCTGTAGCCAGTTTCTAACCATAATAAAACAAATGTTTTCTGCTGTGGCCTCACACCACCCTGACCCACGGACACCGCATGTCCTTGTGACCCTGTCAGTAGACTCGATGTTCATCTTATTCACTCTGTGGAAATGCCTTGTCTTTTGTGTTCCCTCTCCCCCAGCTCGCTGTAGCTTACCTCTGCTGTATTTATGTATTAAATACTCTCGCTAGCTGTGTCATCGGAACTGACCTGTGGACAAAGTGACACTCTGTACGCATAAAACTTCGGAGAGGTAAACGGAGCCAAAAAGTTTCTGCCAGGCCTCTGACTCAGAAACGAAAAGGAGATTTATGGAGCTCGACTTGCAACGATCCCCGCAGGTAAACGGCAACGCTTTCAACGGATAGAACGTTCCGCCAGAGCACGGCCTGAGGCAACAGAGCGCATAACAGTGTCGTCGCACCGCCCGTTTCAGGTGGCAGAACAGCGTGACAAACTGTACGGGAAGCACAGGTAGCACCATTCACAGTTAAGCGTGACATCAGCATATTATATTGTTATCATTTTGTGATTGAAAACATTTCATTGTGTGTAGGTGTGAATTGGAACAGAGCTGTCCACATTCCAACTCCACATTCCAACTCCACATTCCTGCAAGATTTCACAGTCTATGCCTCTAATTATTGTTATTGGCAGTGTTTTGCTTAAATAAAAAGTAAATTAGAAGCTTGTTATCCACACATTCATTCAGGGGAAGTACATCGCTCAGGGAAACAGAGACTAAAAGCCCTTCCTGCTACTCGAACCCCAACTTTGTGGTTACAGCTACCACTGTAGCTGTAGGGTCTGATTTTATTACCTGGCAGCTCTCCTGACCCACTTAATCTTATCACACTGCCTCACTGCTCTATCTGCACCATCTGCAGAGCCGTCCTCCCAGCTGCCTGATTCAAACGGAGACATTGTTTACCCACAAATGTCCAGTCCAATGTTACTCACAGTATCCCTTCTCAGCACGGGCCCTGGCGCCTTTGGTCTCGGTCGTTATGTCCAGTAAATGTCTCGCTTCCACCTCCGTCCTGCAGTCGTAAAATAAGATGAATGGGGGCTGGACGGCCGAGAGCGATGATTCTCCATACAGCAGGCTCTGTATTTACAGCGGTCCATGCCTGTAAATCCTGTGAGTTTATCTACTGCTTTCAGTTTTGCGATCTTTATTAAGGACATCTGGTGACATGAGTGATTCCTGTGACAACGACTGATACATTTTTGTAATTCAGCTTGAGGCCGACCAGTGGCATGTCTATGAAGCGTTAACACAGTTACTGGAAAACTGTCTGGGTCCCAAAGTGAAATCCTCTGGTTCTGAGTTTTTTATGTTTTGTTTTTCGATTGGTAAATGGCTTTTATTACCAGATTTCTCTTAGACAATTAGAAGAATTCTCTGCAATAATATTTGTAGGTCTAAAAGATGTCACCTCTTGTGATAAGAAAGTTCTGATATGTGTACATACACTTTCAGTGACCACATTTATTACAGTAGGTACGACAAGTAGTATACAGTAGGAAGCCCCCTATGTACAAATAAGATCCATTCCCTAAGTCTGTCTTTAAGTCGAATTTATTGGTAAGTCGGAACAGGTAAATATGGTTCTTATTTGCCGTTAGTTATTCAAATATTTGTCTATGTATGTAGTATATATTTAATTTACTGTACTGTACCCTGAGCTGATGAATCGCTTGAAGCCGTGCGATGTTTTTACGAGCGTCACAAAGCAATTCGTCTTTTTGTATTTATAAACCATTGCATTTAACTCATATTATTCATATAATAGATTTTATGGCAGCCCATTCATAATTACTAGTTGCCAGTAGGTCGGACATTCTTAACCCAGGGACTGGGTTTTCAAAACCACTTCAAGGGTTGACAAGATGCCTTTTTGCACACCACTGTGCTGAGCAGTTATCTTTGCAGTTGTGGCCTTCCCGTTAGATTTGTTGAGTCTGGCCAGTCCCCTTTGACCTCTTTTGGCCACAGAAATACTGGATGCTTCTTGTTTCTCACACCGTCCGCTGCAAACTCTAGACACCGCAGCGTGTGAAAATCCCAGGAAACTCGCTGTTTCTAAGATGCCGTAACTGCCATATCTGGCACCGACAGTCACACTGTGTATAAAATCGTGTTGATGATGAGATGATGTGTAGTCTGACAGTAAGTGAACTTCTGGAACCTGTCTGTAGTCTCCACGTAGTTGCAGTCGCATGATTTGTTGCAGAGTAGCAGGCTTCTTGTGTTAACAAACAGATGTACCTAATAAACAGCATGGTTTGTACAGACGGTATTAGTTCTGTTATATAAACTTCACTAGATAAACCAGTTTCTGGTTTTGCACTCAAAGCAGCAATCAGTCACTTTAATGTGGTCTGTATATTACAGTCATCTGATCATATGTCTCCACTCTGGTGAAGAGAAGGTCTGGGACCTTTTTCAAACACCTTGGTACTTTATTTTTAAGCACAAAGTTGTCAAGTTTAATGAAAAGTTCATTAAGATCATTTCCGCCGCTGTGCTTTCCAGAAGAGATGCAGAGCTCACGTCGTGAGACATCCACCTGGCCAAATATTTTCCAAAGTCGGTGAGAAGAAAAGTACTGAACAAGGAGATTGAAGTTTTGTATAAGGGATGTATGTGGGGATACGATCATGGGGCTGCTCTCCCTCCACGCTGGGCTGCCTAAGCACGCTACCTTCAGGGTGAACTCAACATTCCTCACCCTCCCAAAGAGGCCAGAGGAATTAGCAGCTGATAAACGGCACTATGCCTGTTTAATGCCCAAGCTAACAGCAGAGTCTTTGGCCAAGAGTATGTACTGAGGATATTCCTGACTTCGTACACAGATTACCGGGGCTACTGGGCATTTTGGGGTGGATATGATATCAACACATTCTTCTGTTCTGTATCAGTATGCATGCAGCAGAAGCTAATGCTGTCAGCCGAGCTTATAATGACAAGCTTAGAAAGATCCGGCAATGTTTTATCAGCGTCTCATAAATTACAATCTGGAGCATGGATATGAGAAAACCTATTAAAGTCTTATAGGTCCAGGGTTTAATGCACAGTGATATTGTAATTCGTTTAGGTGTTTTACACTAATTTCCTTGTTCATCCATCCTTTCTTTATCACTTAGGCTGGTCTTGTAGCCAATGTGTTTTTGTTAAGTCAATAATTTGGAACTTGCAATGCTGATAAAAGCTGACATCAAACAAAACAATCCCCCAAGTGACATTCACCCTTCTACTGTCAATGTGTCTTATTCTCACGCTCGTCTGAGCCTCTTCGTACTTCTGTGTCGCGTGTTACTTTGTAACTTGTCCTTGTCCAATCACAGGTCCCCTTACATTGATCCTGACAGCAGCAGCTGCATGTCTCTGCAGCCCGACCAGGCAGTCACCTCTGTCTGAACTCTCACAGTAAACAGATGTTACGCCAACATTTGAAATGAGTCATCTTTGTGTTAAGTTTGAAAAACAAGGCCCGTAAAATGAAGCACATTTTCAGTCGATGATGATGTATGGGGTTAACATAATGAATACTAATTCTGAGAATTCAATATTCCCACAGTTCTGTATAATTACATGAGACAGTGAAATGCTTACATGAATAAAATGACAGAATGCGATTTCAATTATCGTTCCTCTCCCCCCCAAAACCTTAATAAAGACCCCACCCCATATTATACATTTTCCTTCTGATATATGGGTGAGCAAGCTGTTTTCCCTCTTTATATTATTATTATTATTATTATTATTATTATTACTGATGTTGTCGTATCAACAACAAATATAATATCCTGATGTGACTGCGCTTGCATTTACCGTTGCCCTCTTGCCTCATCTTGCAAGCTGCGTCATCTGAGCTGACCTGTGGACAAACTGACGATCTGCGCCTACAGTAACCCTTCGGGGAGGTACGGAGAGCCGAAAAGTTTCTACCGGGTCTCATTGACTCAGAAACGAAAAGGAACTTTCTGGTGCTCAACTAGCAAGAAGCCCCACAGGTAAACGGTTCACTTTCAACGGATGGAACGTTCTGCCAGAACATGGCCTGAGGCAACCTGAGTCCATAAGGGTGTCGTCATAACGCGCTTTTCAGGTGGAGGAAAGGTGTGACACACTGAACAACAGTAAGGTAAGCATGGGAAGCACCGTTGATGGTTAAACATGACATCAGCATGTTATTATGATTTCAGCACACAATTCGGAACAATGTGTACATGAATTAAACAAAGGAATATGATCAGTAAATACATATTCACTTGCTATATATTCTTAAGGTCTATCAGGTTTGAACACTGATAATTAGATACATATTTTTCTTTTACACAGAACACATTGAGAAATGTGAAGGGCATCACACTGCTGATAGAACTTAATCTCTCACTTAATTGATGTCAGCATAGACAAGGTCCAACTGATGGTCAAGCAAGTTTTCCAAGGAAAGCTTTTGGGCACAGTTATGTACAACCAGTTGTAACGGCACACATCATTAACCTTCTCAAATCCGTAACTCTTCCAAAGAAAACCAAGCTTGAGAAGTATTGATTTCTCATTCATAATGAACACGGTTTGATGTAATGGTAAGGACAATCCAATACAAAACTGTTAATGTAAAAATATTACTCTTAACATTAGGAAAATAGGATATAGTGCAGGGGGTGGAGTAGTATGTGAAAGTCAAGCCAGGGCAGATCAAAATGATGTGACAAAAACTCATTTCATTCTGTTCTGCATCCTGCCCAGAGCTACTCTTGCACAAGATGTTCTTAAACGAAGATCAAAATTCAACTATGCAACTACTATAATGTTAATTCTGTTTTTAAGGGCATTTTAGGGCTTTTGAAAAACCAGGTAAAGAATAACTAAAATGAGTATTGTAGGTACTCTTTCTAAATATAAGAACAGTTTCATATGTCTGTCATCTAAGACCATCTGAAACCATCCATCTTATGCGATACCAGGCCTGATAGGCCACAATAATGAATAATTAATAATGCTGATGTTATTAAACAGTTTTTATTTTTTCATTTGTCCATCCATTCATCTTCTAACAGCTTTTCCTAGACCGGGTCACAAGGGGGGGCTTCAAGCCTATCCCAGGCATCAAATGACATCAAGCTAATGCAATCTCTGGACCGAATGGCAATCCAGTGCAGGGAGACACACACACACACACACACACACACAACAGACCTGTATTCATATCTTTGTGGGGACTGTCCATTCATTTCTATGGGCAAAACTCTAATCCCAACAATGACAACCTTAACCCCTACACAGCCCTAACCTTAACCATAAGTAACCTTGGAAATGTTCATTTTTTTGATTGCAGTCGCGGATTCTGTCAGGCTGCAGTACATAACCCGTGTCTCTGGAACATTCTGTTATGGCTGTGAATTCATAAACCCTTCAACATTGGCAAGTCACCTTGTTCCGTATACAGAAAGACACTATGAGCAATCATACCCCTAAAATCTGCTTTAATACCTGAAGGAAAAATAGTTTTTGTACGTTCTGTGTGTTTCCAAGCCTGGTCGCTTAATATGCTGCAAAAACTCTAGTTGCTCTAGTTGCACATAACTAATAGTAGCTGATGAGTAGCTACCATTTATCCTGGTTAGGGTTGGGGCATAGCCTACTATAGGCAGCATGGGGCACATGGATGAGGTACACGGATGGGATGCCTGTGACTTCAATTATCTTGAGATGTTAATTCTTTTAAATGATTATGGGGATGCGTGTTTGTAAAAAAACTAACAAAGTAATGATTACGCGCAATACTGCATTTGGCAAATTTGATTAAATGCCAAATTAAAATATTTCTTTACTGCTATAATGTGTTTGAAATCCAATTATCGCCCTCGCAAGTTTGCTTTTTCTCTTTGTTCAGCTGTAAAATTGCCATACGTCAATTAATTATTCATAAATTAATCATTTAGATCAATTAGGAGTCTATGGCTCCCAACCAGTTAAGTGACTGAATAATTGATTGTTCCTAATTAAAGAAATTTGTACTGCTGTTTAAGGTGCAAAATGGACCACATCAAGTTTCACGCTCGGCCATTTATTCACACATATGTGTCTGACACATTACTGAATTTACAGCACACGCATCTAGATTGTGATCTCATTAAAATTTACCAGCCTCCATTAATCAAGGCATCGCTTGGCCCGAAAAGTACTTGGAGTTCAGAACCTCTGATCCGTGATGCGTTCCTGTCATTTTCGATAAGATAATTACACACCACTCTCTACTTCAGGATTAAACTGTCCGTGGTTTCCTAGTTTAATTCTGAGCGACACTCAAATGTTATGGCCGTTTCCAAAGTGTTTTTACACTTTTGTGAGACAGCCGCACTTCACCCCTGGAACCTCTGAATTGAATCTAATGCATATTTGATTACGTGCACATTCTTCCAGAGGAATAGAAGGTGTTGTCACGGATGGGGAGCAGACATTCACCTGAAGGTGCCCGGTGCCAGGACGAATCCTTCTGTATTGCCCTTCAGTAAAGTACTTAATTAAGCTCAATTGTTTTAGAAAAAACACTCAGCTGTATAAATAAGCAAAGCAAGAAGTCATTTTGAATAAAACTGTGAATAAACATCACTGTAGAACCTTGTTACAATACAATTCTTAACGTAATATGAAAGTGCATACTGTAATTATTTTTTCATACCACTCAAACAGAAAATATTCTCTCCCTTCTTCCACCCTCCTGCAATGTAAATGCAAATTGATCATTTATTATTTGCAAATATTATTATTAATAATAATAGGTAGGGTTAAAGGCTGTCATAATTGAGATTTTTTTTGCTCACAGAAAGTCCTCACAGAGATATAGATACCGACCTGCGTGTATGTGCTCTGCAATGGACATTATTAATACTGTTATTATTATTTGTTTGTTTGTTTGTTTATTTCCTTAATATCAGGATTTTATATTTGAACTGAATACTTCTTCTTTTTGTTTTCACCACATTTACTGTGTTCAGTGTGTGCTCTCTTTGCAATTTGGCGCTATATGTATGTTCGTCTGTGCGCTACTGTACATTCTCACTGCAATATGGACCAGAATTTCCCCCCGGAATCAATTCCATCTTCCATCAAGTCTATCTTAATGGTAATAATAAATGTTCAGCACGTTGTTGACACATATTAACATGTATTGGGGTTGTATGCATTTTGCTGTTGGATGTGGGTAAGGACATTTTCATCTGTATTCAGTCACCTGGGAAATAAGTTTATCTTGAGAATGATGACATCTGTGTCTGCCACATGGAGTTACTTTTCCAAATGTCAGTTTTTATGAAAGGCTAATGAAGATTTTTTTGTAATCTTCCTTCGCAGAGCCAACATAAATAACCACATTACATAAGACTTGCTTTTTGAATTCAGTGAGGAGCTGCAGTTGAGCCGTGACAATATTAAATGTTAATATATTCTTTATATTTTGTTTATTAAACGCCGGCAGCAAAAGTGTTTTCTGATCTGCCTTTTCTCTGTAACTTACATTAAACTGTTCGAAGTAGGATTTTGGGTCAGATGTATTTAAAGGAAATTGATTGTCAGAGGCACATCAACATGATTAGGGGTCTTCCGGTATTTGAGTTGTCAGAAGCCCCCCTGTCATGTTTTACGATGGTGTGTTGACTGTGGGGACCAAGGTGGTGATGGTAAAATTTCTTCACTGGAGGGGGGGGAGACCTCTTTATAGCAGAGGCCCCTGGGCTTCAGCTGGGTAAGCCCGTGCATTAAAGCACCACTGTCAATGATTCTCAGTGCTGCTGCCAGACCTGGCTATCGAACCTGCCATCCATGTGACTGGTGTGCTGTAGTAAGAGGACAGTGTTGTACTTTGGAAGTTATTTTCCCTGCCAGGAGTGGCATTGAGCTCCCAGAATCACTGGGTGTCTTCTGAGGAAAAAAACAGCACAGAGTGGTCGCCGTCACGCATGGTGAGGTCAGAGGTCAAAGGTCAAGTTTATTATGTATCACTGGCTAACTTCACCCTTAAGAAAATCTGTATTAATTTCTGTTGTTTTTCGAATAACGTGAAGGAAGGTATTTTATGGCAAATTAAAATGGGACAAAATAAAGCAGAAAATTCACAATTTAACCATTTTCTTTATCACTCTAATCTTCTTTCCCCAACCTAAGCTCTTCATAACGTTAACTGAATGACTTTTAGAAGATGAAAACCCCCTAAAACTCATACTTTAATAGCAAACTTAAGGTACAATAATGCCTATCGAAAAATTGAGCATATCAGAACAGAATCACTTGGTCAGAAAAGGTAGTCATTCACGTTTTATTTTCTTTATAAAGTCATTAAAAGGCTCTCACACCATGTTAATAGTCATGAGATCTAAACGTCTTAAAGGTAGAAACAAGACGAGCGTAGGGAACCTCATCACTAGCAAGAAAGGGAAATATTTAGGTTCTTACCGGGTCATTTGTAGCACAAATATACCCCAAAGGGAATGCAGTGTTCTCACTAGGCTTGGTACTCTCTCGTTCTGTACGATAGCCTATTATTACCTCATTCACATTTGTGGTTTTGCAGTCGGGTCTGTGTATATGTCTGCTAATCTGTGTACTGTACACACCCTCCCGTGACAATCTGTCTGCTTTAGGGCTTCTGGGTAGAGTACACTCACCCGGCACAGGATACGAATCTGACCCGAATCACTGGCTAACCTTCTAAACCTTTAGCTAACCAACTGGTCCAATTACACAGATTGCTTACTCCTCTGCACAGCACCACAAGTGCTCTTCAACACCCTCTTGCTTGTCCTTTGTATACACATGAAAATATAACAGTGTGGCTAATGTGTATTATACAGTAGATGATGATTCTCTTCATGAAGCATTCATAACGCGCAGTGCTGGGGAAGTTACTTACAAAAATAATCCATTACAGACAGTTCAAGTCCAGAAAGTACAAATCTAGACCAAGGTTTTGTTTCAAGCAACCAATTGCGTACTCTGTGATTGTGGTTGAAACAGAACCTTGGTCTGGATTTGTACTTCCTGGACCTGCACTGTCTGTAATGGATTACTTTTTTAAGTAACTTCCCCACCACTGATTACACATAAGATACATGGCTATAATGCGTTATGCTTTTTTATAAATATTTATAGCCATGTTTATAATGCTTCGTAAATGCATTATAATGTGTTATGAATGTGTTCGTAGATTCTTATAGACATTCATAGAAAGGGTTACTGATGTACCGATGCTTTAGGAACACTGATGGCAAAACTAATATAGTAGCAGCCAAGAGATCACTGTGGCGCTGTGCTCTCCCCACCGTTTTTGTATAAATAAGATTAACGTATAGTATAAGCTTAGAAAAACTGAAATTTAACGTGATTGGGCAGCTAGCTGCTCTTCCCCCTGTGCTTTTTGGGATTTCGTCTTATAACATTGTATGATATCAGCTGCTGGAATGTCCCTGTGTGATGCTGTACTTAATTAGCTGCAAATCTTGGTATTTCAGGCCAGTTATTTTGGGTAGGATCCTAAGCAAAAACAACTTGCAAAAATTACATTAAAATATAATAAAGCAAATATGGTCCTTGTTTTCACAACAATAAAAGGATTGAAAACCACAAAATAACTAAACTATGAAGTCTGAGTACACACTCATATTCATTTAACAGAACTTTTAGCCAACGTGATGTACATGTTTGAGAAAACGGTCACACTGTCCCTGG
>JAODJX010000112.1:1137144-1157924 GCA_026776945.1 Isichthys henryi
CTCCACATCATTGCATTCAGTTTTTATTCACGATTTGTATAGTGTCCCAACTTTTTTGGAATCCGGTTTGTATATCAAGATCACTTTCATGAAACAAAAATTAAAAAAACAACAAAAATCAACAAAACAGGGCAAAACTGAATTACCAGCCTAACAAGATATACTGGGAGCATAGCTCAAGCTTCCAAAGTCTCCTGAATCCACTCACCTGACTCTGTAAATCCTTTACAAGGCAACCAGTCACCTGTGTTTCATTAAACCAGGTACCTCCCAGAGTAAGGGCTGTCAGTCATACATCATACTGCAGCGGCAGCCTCATTCAGGCCCTTAGCGGTGTACTATCTCTCACCAGATCAGAAATAGCAAACATTATCCCTAGACCAGTGTTTCCCAATCTGGTCCTCGCAGACCCACAGACAGTCTACATTTTTGCTGCCCCCCAGCTCCTGATAGGGAGCAAAAATGTGGACTTAAGGCAGAGAGTTCGGAGGGAGCAAAAACATGAACCGACTGTGGGTCTCCGAGGACTGGATTGGGAAATGCTGCCATAGACAACAAAGATGTCACGATCCCGAGGAAACGGAGCGGCGATCGTGCGGGTTGGCAGGTAAGGAACAGGCAGCAGGCAGGAATACGGGGCAAAACAGGACTTTAATTAGGGGCTGGGAACAAGAAGTCAGGAGAACATACCTTACAAACCACAATGACGGACCAGGGGAACAGCTAAGACCAGGACTGAAATAGGACAGGACTACTCAAAGTAATTGGACACAGCAGGAGACAATCAGGGAGGCACACGTCGGTAAGCAGGGGCGTGGTACACACTAGGATTGTACCGGCTGGGCATGACAAAAGACACCTAGAGTCAGAATTTTGTTTTGCATACAGATTTTAGGGTGGAGTGACAAAATGTTTATGAACGTATAGTATTTGAATTTGTGTTTTCTCCTTCACATCCATTGTGATGTACCTTTCTTTGACTGCCATTGGAAACAAATGATTACAGATGACTCCACAAAAACACTCGTACCTTTTCAATATATTCTGAAAGAGCATAATGTCCTGTTGCCTTGAGATGCAGCTGCAATTCCAGTGGCGTGGATTTAATCGAGCCATGCCTCATGTTATACCTGCCATCATTGTTATCGGCTGTGGAATGGGGGGGGGGGCAGCCTTTCATAATAAAAGTCCTTCATTTAGTTTTTAAAGTAAAGAATATGTATGTTGTACATGCATATAAAAGGGATGTTTCCAGTGTAGAAATATCATTTCATCAAGTCCAAAAACATGCTAAGGTGCATTGGTGGTAGGTATGAATATGCGCGAATGCTGTGTGTGCCCTGCAATTGGTTGGTGCCCAACATTGTAGTTAATTTTCAAATTGGGCATTATTGTTTAGCATTTATTTAGCAGTGTTTGATCTCTTAAGCCATTTTATATTGCACTGCTTTGTATACATAGCTAGCTGTTCAATACCAAACACAGATGAAAGGTACTTTCAGCATCCTTGTGGGATGGGAGAAGGAGAGTGGGAGTTCGCCCCGGATACCCTGGAGCCGCCTGTATTCGAGCGTGTTGGTGGAGAACATTCTTGCATGAGGGACACGGCGAGATCAATAGATTGTCTATGGCTCGGGCACTGAGTGCTTCTTTAAAGCACGTTGCAAAGTCATTTCCACCGGGGAAAACAGTCCACCTGCCTCCGTTCAGTTTGTGCAGTAAAAGTATTTGTGTGTGTATATGTGTATATAAATATATATTTTATACTCCTCTCTAGCTTTTAAATTCAGAATGCACATGATGTTTATGATTAGACTATTGCCACCCCATTTTGAACGTCCTTATAAATCAATAAAATAATGTGCGCGTTAAATCGGCAAGTTACTGCACATTCTTTGTGACTGTATGCCTCTAGCGTCCAGTAGTTCCCAGTAGAGGAGTGTGCCGTGTGCTTTACAAGCTTGTCGTCTCCATGTGCTGTATCGATTTATCGATCGCTCCTCATCACTGACTCAGCAGAATTATATGTAATCTGGGATACCACTGCCCTTTTCTTACTTTTTAATACGAAACCAAAGGAATAAGAAAGTAAAATACAGAACGTATGCAGGGCTACTGAGAGCTGTGGTCTGGGCAATGGGACACTTTCATTATGGGCATTGCTTTGGATTCCACTATAAGTGAACCATCTTAAAAGATTACAAAGCAATTTACCCAAGAAATGTGTAAGCTGTCTATTTCCCACGGGAGATTCCTTTTGATTTCCATTCCTTTTGACTTTATGATGTGAATTAAATCATATCAAATAAAAAATTGCTGAAATAAGATAGGGATTTGTTGTTTTTTATTCTGCAATAATTTTAAGCTATGGATCAACCCCTCAACATATGAGATCCACATGTTAGGAGGTGGGAATACCAGCACAGACCTGCTCGTGTGTGTGTGTGTGTGTGTGTGTGTGTGTGTGTGCGTGTGTAATCAAATGTCCCCCAAAATGTAATAAAAACCTGATCTTTGACCATTTTTCGGGTCCCCACAAAGATCTGTGAATGTAATAAAAATAAAAATGTCAAAAGTCTCATATTTTGTTTGGTTACTTATGGTTAAGGTTAAGGCTGGATAGGGGTTAAGGTCGTCATGTGGAGATTGGAGTTTTGCTCATAGAAATTAATGGAGAGTCCCCACAAAGATACAATTACAAATCTGGGTGTATGCGCACATGCGCATGTTTGTTCATTCAGGTCACTCCACAGCCACGTAGCTACTCAGCCAATAACATAGAGAGGAGAGGGGACACCAGCTGACTGACCCAGATCCCCACCAAACCCCCATCCCTACTGTAAGACCCATCCTGCAGTGATCAGCGTGAGAGTGGAGAGGCCCCATTCAATTCATGTTTGCCTCTCTTCTTACTCTGGCTATATATAGTACCTAGCATAAAAAAATCAAACACTTTACAGTAGTTTTTATAATTGAGATGAGACTGGATATGACACTCAAGAAAAAACCCCATTCTTGAGTCAGACAATTGAAAAAAGTCAAATCAAATGAATGAAATGTATTTGTCCAGCAATAGGTCTGGGGAACATTTATGCAATCTTCTCCCTGTCGTTATGTCCCAATCACCACTACAGGAGAGATAAAAGGCTTCTCAAAGCTTAGACCAAGGCGCAGTAAGAGAGCATAAAGCCCCCGACTGTCCGACTCTACCCCAGACCCATTTTGCAGGTTTGCAAATACTTTGTTAAATACTTTGCCTAATAACACTGCATGTGAGCAATAGCCATAAAATTGCTATTACAAGCCATTCCCGATGAGACAGAGGAAGGGTGAGTTTTTATTATTCTGTTAGTTGGTTTCTGCTTCATTGTACATTCAGCGTGTCCTCATTGCTTAATTTAAGAAGCAATTACGATATCATTAAGGCCCATTAGTACTGTTGTGTTGCGGGTTATTCTCTGGGCCCCCGGCACTAGACACCTCATTTATTATATTAGGAATCAATCATAATTTTTGCGCAAACAAACAGTCACTTTGAACCCCAAAATGTACATATCTTCCGTGTCTTCTAAATCCACAAGTGTCCAACACTCTTTCCAAATACTTGCTTTGCCCCCAGACTGCAGCTTATATTAAAATTGTTTCAGGAGCGATTAAAAGAAAATGCATTTCTGAAAAACTGCTTTACAAAATAAACCTAAAATCAATGCAACTGGACACTGATAGCACCACAAATCAAACCCTATCTTTATGCAACCATCAGTGGAAGGTTGAATGATTTAAATGAACTAACGTGGACTGTTGTCAGCCAAGCAAATATGTCAGGGCCAACAGGATACAAACTAATCTCGCTTTAGATACATATGCATTCAAAGGTGTTAGTTAGCTAGCTGTATGGCTATCAATAATAAGTTGTTAAAGTTAGTGCTATACAGTAATCCTTACAAATAACCATCATTGATACAAATGCTAACTATCCATCCACCCATTTTCCAAACCACTTATCCTTCTGAGTCGCAGGGGGTCTGGAGCCTATCCTGAAAGCTACAGGCGTGAGGCAGAGAACAGCCCAGGATGGGGGACCAGCCTATTGCAGGGCACACTCACACATGCACAGTTTAGTAACTCCAATTAGCCAGGACTGGAGTACCTGGAGGAAACCCCACGATGACATGTGGAGAACATGCAAACTCCACACACGTGTAACCCAGGCAGAGAAAGTCATAATCGTCAAAACGTGGACTTATGTGATTTTCATCGGATAGCGATGATAGAGAAGTCATATAGCTGGAAACATTGCTGCCAGAGAGAATGGGAAGCACTGGTGGAACTGGAACTGCATGACATTACTTTACTGGTTCAAGATTCCTAAACATCAGTAGTATCGTTTATTATTATTATTATTATTATTATTATTCCTTATCCAAATACAAGGCTTGACCTTGGCATTGGCTGCGATGTACACAATGTCTCAGTTGTTTTGACTGTATGTCCAGTTAGACAAAGGGAGCATCATGTGTTAATTAACGGAAACTTTAGCCTATTAGCATGTTAGCCGTCGGAGGTATAGTTGCACACGGCCTGTGAATTCTGCTCACATGCGGAGGAGCTAAATCGATGTGGATGTGGAGATGTTAAGCTCCGGGGATGGTGTTGTCCTAAAGTTTCTTTCTCAGAAGAAAACACAATATACCACGACAAATAGAAATGAGAAAAATCGTTTTTTTAGTTGCGAGAATTGACTGAGGCAGAAGTGAGACAGAAGAAAAAAACCAAGGGCTGTTCTTTTCTCAACACCCCGTAGATCACACAAAATTCACCATGAGCCACAGCTTTCAGGACAAGCATTCGGAAAAGTCCCAAGTGGAAAAAATCAAGGTCCATCTGTATGTCCAGTACACTGAGATGATTGAATTTTCCAACGAAATCATATTCACTCTTCAGGAAGGGTTGCATGCTACCTCCTTGACCTGCTTTGTTCTCCCTTGGGTAGCAGTGGCTCACCAATATTTGGCAGGAAGGTAGGTTGGACGACCCCGTGCCGTTTACTGACATCATTTCTATTGGAAACCAAGGGCATCACCAGAAGCCCCCCTCTCCCCCCCCCTCATGAAGGTACAACATGTCAGCATTGTCACGTGGCGAGAAGCCGACTCTGTCGTGACCTGTCCTCTCGGCCGTATGCATCCTGTCGAGCACCATGTACCGAAAAAAATGAATCATCCCCCACTGACGGGTAGGAAAGGGGACTCAGAGGATTGCGGGGTTGTGAAACAGGCCCCTTATCTCAAGCTTGAGTGATTTACTGGGGGCTGAGACGTTCCATCGCATTCCAGGCCGTGTGTTGGACAGGTATCCCAGAAAAGCAGGAAAGCCCTGCCCATCTTCGACAGGGTGGCTGTTTATCCAGTGGGTGTGGCCTGTGCTGTTGACATGTGATGCTGACTGGAGCCAACCTAAACCTTCAAGGACAAACAAAGGCGGATTTCATTTTCACATGCACTCTGTAACCCCAGGCACAAGTCAAACCAGTGTACAGATTGCATAAGGATTTGCACATATAGTACATTGTAAAAAATAGGTGCAGTGGGCATTTACATGGGGAATTTTTACACAGACTTTTTATTTGCAATGCAATGTCTCTTCAGGTAAATGCTAAGTTATTTATTTTGCCTAATCACCCTATATTGTTCTCTGTTAATGTTAAGTGCGGTCCTTACAGCTTGGCCTATCAACAAAATCTGACATTATGAATATTATTATTATTATTATTTCATTATAATTATTGTAACCAACTAGATTTATTTTTAGTGTCACTTGTTCAGTATCCCCCTGCTTTGTGCCTTCTGGGGTAGACTGCTGGCTCACTACAACCCAGTGTTGAATGTAGTGCTATGGATGGATGGATGGATGGATGGGCCTGTATCCTGTGTGTACCCAGCCCTGAAGTGCACACCTCCCAGGTCAAGATCCAGATTTTTGTCACTAAAACACTAAATAGCCATTCAGAATGGTTAAAAAATAAAAAATCATCTTAACTACCTTACAATTTTTTTAGCTTAAGTATTAATTATGTATATTATATATGCACCTATTTGCTAACAACTTTTGCACTGACTCCTGCAATTATCACAATGTGATTTATTATTTAATTAGCTGGTGAAAGTAAAAAATATTTTCATAAACCTTTTTCATATGACTAAGAATCTCCAAAATCAAGTTTGTTTCGAATTTATGTAAGTGATTACGGATGATGGATGGATGGATGGATGGATGGATTATTGTTTAAATTACGAAAAAATCATAAAATGCTGTTTCATGCTTGCTGTGCAAGCTAATATGCATGGGTTTTGTGTAACACAAATAACATTTGTCTGTGATGCGCTGGCCCCCCGTCCCGGGTTGTTCCCTGCCTCGAGCCCATAGCTTCCGGGATAGGTTCCGGACTCCCTGCGACCCAGTAGGATAAGTGGTTTGGACACTGGATGGATAGAAATAACGTTTGTAATCAGCCTTATAAAAGTTTGTGGTCTCAGCAGGACAAAACTAAATTATTACTGTTATCAAATTTTTACTCCTATGATAATTTATACACTTTTTCTGCACAAAAATGCCTGTGTTGAGTTATAATTATATAATGGGAAATATACCCTGCCAAGGTGTTTGATAATTGGCTCCGTTCGCGATAAAATATGAGGCCATTTAGAATAGCTGGCATTAGTCGGTACTAAAACAGCCCGGATAGCGCAGATCCAGACAGAGACCCCAGCTTCATAAAATCGGGGCATCAAATGAGGGGCTAATAATGAATAATTCATCTCTGCTGGTATTAACCTTGAGAGCAAAGGATGCAACTCACCACACATAAAAAAATGAAGTTCTGACTCCTGAGCACGTGTTCCCAGCATGGCCTGCAGAGGGCGCTCCTGGGAGGGGGGGGAGTTACTGTAGGTCTGGGTGTGGCCATTGACAGAGATTGATCATGGCAACAGCAAAGGAGGAAGTGCAGGCAAGAAAGCAGCAGAATGTGACGTATCCGTGCGGCCAATGAGAACGCAAACACGCAAACATGTGACCAGAGTGTGGAGGACAGAGGAACGTGCAAGAGGTAGGAAGGAAATATGTCACAATGCATTGCATGAATCTAGTATGTATCATGTTGACTAGAGTCACTTAATGACACAAGGTGTGCTTCCCAGAACCAGTGCGACTTAACCTGAAATTGTTTAGTAACAATTAGAGATGACATATCAATGTCGTTGTCTGGATGTGTGCGTGAGACTGTAAATGTGCCTTCGAAATGACACAAGCATGTGTGATTCTGCTTTTGCTTTCACTATGAAATAAAAATACAGCAAAGCTCCGGTTTCCTGAGGAAAAATTCTACCTTCAAATCTAATTTAAGTCAAAATGGCCCCAAAATCATTTCTTCTGCAAATGGTTAAACAAAGGCAAATCAGAAGCAGGACTGACCTTGACTTCATTTAACTTCAATTGTGCATGAAATGGGAGTTTCCATGATTGTAGGGGTGGCTCAGGGCAGGGGATCGAGGCCGGGGTAATTTCTGTTTTTACACGCAGAGCGTGCGGCTGATGGCAGACCGGCAGATGTGGGTCTGCTATGAAGTGTGACACTCGATAACAGCGGGACTCATGACCTGGTTTTGAGCGACAGAGGAGCAGAAAATCCATGATATGCTATTCAGCTGACCTAGGAAAGCTCATAGCCAAGGTTGAAAGGTGCCAACCATAACATAACTGCATAACATACAATATATAATGTTACAAATGCACAAATATCCATCATTTGATTCGTTCTCGGACTTCCTCTTAGACATAAAGTCAATGCAAGTCTTCCTACAGTGTTTAAAACAATAGTGTAAAATAATTTAAATAAAAACAATGATCGTTATGCACGTGTGCATGACTGGTGTGTGAGTGGATGGACAATGATTATAATTTTTTTTCCCCCTTTGTACATTAGCACCGATAATAACACCATGTGCCTCTCTGGATCCTCCGAAATAATGAGATAATTCAAATGCAAAAATAAACACTCCACCGCCTCCAAAAATATACACAGGCAGTCCCCAGGTCACGAACGAGTCTGTAAATCTACACACACACATTTGTATTCATCTTTGAAGGGAATCTCCTTTAATTTCTATGGGAAGAACCCTAATCACAACAATGACGACCTTAACCCCTACCCAGCTCTAGACTTAACCATAAGTAACCAAATACCTAACTAAACTAAATACGAGACTTTGCAGTTTTTTATTGCAGTCACAGATTTTTTATAAAACTGAGTTTCCCCTTGTGGGGACCGAAAAGGTGGTCCACACAACTTCAAAATAACAGGGTTTATTTTATCATATTATTATTATATGTGGGCATAATGTAATGTATACATGCCCCCCCCCACACACATACTTAGAGAATCCCCCTTCAGCTAAATTTGTGTAGCAGATGGGAAAGACTTGGGAAAAACTTTTACGACAATTTCTAATGGCAACATTTGCAAAGCAATTTTTCAACATTAATTTGAGTAATTTTTATAACTGTGCAGTAATACAGGGCAATAAAAAATGGAATATGAAAATAGCATAGCCAGGGTAATTAACAAATTAAGTGGTGATTAACGACTCATGTGTATTAAGCCCTTCTGTGTTTGAGATCAGTAAAGCCTTTAGATGTAATCAGGGGCGTCGGAGGGGCGTGGATGCCCTGGCAGATTCGGGGGGACCCAGCACATTACGTGGGCCCTTGAATATGTAAAATTTCTAGCCTCACCCCCTGAGTGTAATACTGTCTAGCATTACTTGCATCAGAGCATTATGGGACATTTTCATGTAATAAATGACATCACAAGCATGTACTTTTCTAGAATACAGAGAAGCCCCCATGAGAGCTTGTGATTGGTCCTTCCCTCAGTGCTGTAATTCTTAACAGCCGGTTGCAAAGCTGCTCTGGATCTTCATGCAGAAAGCTGAGGACGGCCCCGTATCGGTTCAGCTGGACCTGCTTCGTCAGCTCAAGCAGCTCCCCAGCCGCACGTCGGGTCCTCAAGGACACGTCAGCACTGCGCCCGGCTTAATGAACGCGGTCGGCTCCTCGCTCATAAATTATGCAGGCAGCGACGTAGCTATTGGCCATGTATTTGGTGGGACACATGGGTTACTAATGGCACTGCTTTGCATATAAGCACAGCTGTGCTGTTTAACTGAACCTGGACTCAAAGAGGCCTTCTCTGCACACAGAGAGCAAGACTTCATACATTTAAGAGAGGTAATTGGTCCCTCTGAAGATACTCCACTAAAATGCATGTTTATCGGTTTAGTAATTACGACTGCATTCTATTAGCAACCAATTTAAAAACACTAGTTATAATTACCACCATTAAAATATGTTATTTTGGATGTTTTAATGATGACTGATTGTGCGATTAGCCGGCCATTCAGGGCCTTCATGGGGAGACCCTCAAAGAAGGGTGATGTAAAATGGATTTTTCTTGTAGGAAAAAAATAGATGTAGAAGTAGAAAATAGATAAAACAGTTTACAGAGCATGATTTCTTCTCATGGATGATCTTAAAATAGCTCGATTTTCAAATATTTCTGGACCAGCATCATTTTAAATGCAGGCCAAACTATTGTGGTGGTATGAGGCGTGATTGTGTGAGGTTGTGTGAGCTCATCATTAATGTACATGTCATGGGTATCTTTTTGCTTCTTTCCTAGACCACATGCCAGAGCACATGTAAACACACACACATGCACGCACGCCTCTTGTTTTAGCACAGTATCTTATCCTGGTTTACAGTTTGGTTTCAATGTGAAGGTCGTCATATTGGGATTACAGTTTTCTCCATAGAAATGAATGGAGAGTCCCCACAAAGATATAATTACAAACCTGTGTGTGTGCATGTGTGTCTGGTTGCTTATGGGTAAGATTGTCATTGTTGGGATTATGGATTTTTCCATAGGAGTGAATGAACGGTCCCCACAAGGATATGAATGCGAATGTGTGTGTGTGTGTGTGTGTGTGTGCCTGGTTGCTTATGGTTAAGGTTGGAATTATGGTTATTTCCATAGAAATGAATGAACAGTCCCCACAAAGATATGAATACAAATGTATGTGTGTGTATGTGTGTGTGTGTCTAGTTGCTTATGGTTAAGGTTGTCATTGTTGGGATTATGGTTATTTCCATAGAAATGAATGAACAGTCCCCACAAAGATATAAATATAAGTGTGTGTGTGTCTGGACTAGATTTATATATATTACATTAAGGAGGCCAAATGTACCCCACAATGTAATAAGAACTTGTAATTTTGACATTGTGGGGATCATTTTTCAGGTCCCCACAAAGAGCAATGAATGCACTAAAAATGGCAAAACTCAGACATAATTGCAAACCTGTGTGTGCGTGTGTGTGTGTGTGTGTGTGTGATCCCTGCAATGGGCCGCTGTCCAGTGGGGACCTGGCCAGTTGCCCTTTGCCGCCTGGCTTGGGCTCTCAGCCGAGGTAAATGGCTGCAAGATAGATGGGTGGATAAAAATACCTTTTGAATGAATAAAACCACTGAAACATCTGTGCCGCTGCTTCCTGTATCTTACATTGTCTGCTATGTGTTACTACATGTAAAATGAAAATATTACATTACATTAACTGAATTTTCTACAAAGTGCTGAAACAGCAGCCATCCATTTTGTCACAGTTACCTTCCATATGACACAGAATGTCTTATGATAACCATACACTAGAAGACGTTGAAAAGACTTTTTGAAGAGTAACATATGACATCCGCTCACATCTAAAGACAACGTGTCATTAGTCACAGGTTGTTTTGTCACGGATTATGATTTTGCAAACACTGGGGATCTTGCAGGGTCACTATTTGCAAGACAGCAACATGATTGTTTTTGAGATGATTTCTTATTATTTCTTACTCGCTCCACCAATTTCTCCTACTGTTCCACAGTCCAGGAGAACCTCAGTTTCCAAAGCCTCCCCTGACTCTCCTCCAGTCTATCTACCCTACCTGAGATCCTGTACCCACTTTGCTGCATCCTGCATGCCGCTGGAGAGAGCTCACCTATTGGTCGTTGACAATGTCCACATCACTATTTGCCTGAACCACAACTAAAGACTTATGATAATATTAAACACAGTTGATTTTATCGGAACATCAAGATGAGGAAAAGACTGGCTTCTTTTCTTTAGACGGCTATCCTGATGACCCTAGGCCAAACCGTCGAGATTACAGGAATGCAACATCACTCATTATTTTATTCCAATGTTGGAAATCGCTTGAACAGTCATTTGGTCTAAGGCCAGCATTTAAAGAGCAACTACTGTCACGTCCAGTTTTAATGCTTCTTGTTTTAACCAATTGTGGATTAAATGCAGAGGTGGAGATTTCAGGTCCAGAGAGTACAAATCCAGACCAAGATTTTCTTTCAACCAACCAGTTGAGTACTCTGTGACTGTGACTTTATACTCAACTGATTAGATCATTGTTTTATTACACTTGCGTTAAGTACCAGCTGTAGGCAGTGTGTCCATCCTACATATAGGATATGGGTCCTGTTAAACAGAGAAGGCCAGTATTTTAGTGATGCTTTGAATCGCAGTCGGCTGATCGGGGGCAGTGTAAGCTCGGCTCGGGATGGAAATCGCAACCATGTGACGTTAATGTACTGTTTTGGCTCCAGCACAAGGGGACACAAACACAAAATCAAAACAGGCACCGGGTCATGGAGCCGGCAAGTGTGGCATCAAGGCCCAGGTGTGTTTATTGGAGGCGAAAGGAAACAAAACTCAATCTTATACAGCAATTGGCAATACTTCACTGTGGGCACCCCACTTGACTCTGTCCACATCTGGTGTGACATGTGGCTTAAATCAATAAATTCAGTAGCCCACTGATAGCGGTCTTGCTCGGAAACTTTCGATTAAGGATTAGGAATCTGAAATGCCTGCACTCTCATACAGCTAATCTAGCTTCCAGTGTTGGGAGAAAGTACTGCAAATTCATATTCATGTGTAAGAACCCTTATTTGGGAGAAAACATACTTGAAAATAGGCCTCCAGGTATCCTACTTGAATTTCAATGAATACTGCAGTGCACTTTTCTGCCATCTTTCCACACTGTATTTGGACCCATGAGGTCACCTGACTGCTCCACTGCATAGCAGGTGACAGCAAGGAGCACCTGCAAGGTTCTGATCTGGATATGAACATTTGTTTTGTCAGTTTTGTATTCAGGTCTTTACCATTTTTGTCTGCTCTGAATATTTCATATATACTTCTATTATACTTTTCTGCAGCAAGTTGCCAGTTAAGGTTTTTGCAGCTCAGAACAATAGTTATAGATTTTAGTAGATATTTGTGAAGTGACCTGAAAGCAAAATCAACCAAACTGCACTGCCTCAGTATCAGTTTGTGTTGCCTGTGCTTCTTTAGATTATATAAAATTATAAATTTGATCTGTTGGTTCAAAAGTAATATTATTTTCAATTTTGTTCAAGTTTTGACATGACAGTTGATGTTACTTACTGTCTACACAATCAAGTGTTACTTAAACTTGTGAGATGAATTTGTAGTAGTCTTTGGGTTTTCGAAAAAAAAAAACAGTGAAAACAATGGACATCCAGATGTGTTCGTTACTAAGAAATCCCCAAACGAAGTGCACAGAGTCATCTACCCCCCACCCACGTTAATGTACAGTTATCTTTACTTTGTAAGTGCTTTACTGTGTTTGCAGTTGAAATGTGTTCATTCCAGTTGTCTCATCCATCCATCCATTTTCTGTAACCACTTATCCTATGCAGGATCGCGGGGGTCCGGATTCCATCCCAGAGGCTATAGGCACAAAGCAGGAAATAACCCAGGATGGGGCACCAACCCATCACAGGACACACTCACACACCATTCACGCACACACACACACACACCCCAGTTGTCTCAAAAGATTAGAACTCAGTCAAAAATTCTTATCTCAGTCGGTGAACATTATGACATGTTTTAATTATTATCGATTGTCTATGTCAGAAACACATTTCTTGCTCGTATCAGGTATCGATCGCTGCTCCTTTAGCCTTCTGGTCCATGTCTCATTTGTTAGCTGTCCAGTAGGTTGTTGGTTCCTCTGCACTGCCGGTGCCGTGGTGCTTAAGGAGAAAAGCATATGACCTGAAGTCTCAGGTGCTGAGCTGCCCTGACACACTTCGTTAAGATGTTTCACTGTAAAACTGAGAGAAATGATTCAGCCAGGGAACAATTATGACTATAATAACCCGGGTGGTACACCCTGTAAACTGTAAGCTGTGTAGCCAATCGCATT
This sequence comes from Isichthys henryi, assembly GCA_026776945.1. NCBI lineage: Eukaryota > Metazoa > Chordata > Actinopteri > Osteoglossiformes > Mormyridae > Isichthys > Isichthys henryi. Next base: position 1,150,491 of record JAODJX010000112.1, read on the forward strand.
GCTGCTTCTGTTTTGGAACGGGAGACACTAAATCTGATCAGTTTTCTGTTTTCTCTGAATATACACAGGGGTCTTTCTCAGCACCTGAGATAAGCACCAAATGCCTGACTACCCAGCCTCAGTCAAACTTTCCGCTTTCCATTTGATAGCGCACCCATTCATCGATCGGAATTGAAGGGAAAAAAAAACCAGAATCAAATTGCTCTGGTTGTGATGCAAAATGTTGGGCTATATCGCTAGGGACAATGGTTATTTCAGGTGCCATTTGTCTGCGTTCGATCACTCTGGGATTTATTAATAGGAGAAGGACAGAGCCCATTCCCTGCTGCTGTACTGACCTAGAGAGAGCCTTCCCCACAGCACATTAGACCTGTTTGGTGTAGTATTCCCACTGACCTTCTCAGACAGTGCGACAGCCACATTCCCCTGCGCCGCACTCGCAGGAAGGGGAGCCTCCATAACATTGAGAAACTTCTGGAAGGAGTACTGCTCCAACACTTTCAACAACAGCATTTTGAAGAACAAGAACATTGCTTACAAATGAATAGAAATGCGATTTTCATTGATATTAGCAAATAGATTTTTTTCTCCCCAAACCTAATCTTAGACTGACCTCTTAAAGGGATGGTCTGGGAAAAAGATAAGTACAGACACTCCTCACTTAACGACCAAATTCCGCTCCTACAAGTAAGTCGCCACGCAAATGGGTCGATAAGTGAGGATCCGCCCCTTATCGATATTTCAAACATACTCTATTGGTAGTGGGTTTGTATCAACCATCTTCAGACCATATATCTCATTTTGGATATAAAGAAATGATGCACTTGACACTTAGACACTGCACAACCAAAGTTCTCGGTGTGGAAATGTAGGCTTGTTCTGCTTTTTGGAGTTTGTACCTGGTTTTTCTCAGATTTCTTTTTTTGACAGACTGTCCCTTTAAGCAGTTGGTTTAGTCACAGATTAGGTCAAATCTGTGTCTGGGAAGCTGCCCCTTTAAGTATTAAACTATTGTTTTACTTAGCAGATTCAACTATGTGTTGACAGCTTGCTATGAGAAGATCTGTTATGAAATTATCCGCTGTACAAAGTCTCTGCTGCCTTCACTGAATGAAGAAAATTGACGAGTGATTCATGAGGCTTTAATTCTGACTGACTAATGCAGGTATCTTTTGGCTATTCGTCAAAGACTGAGCATTGAATCCAGACAACTGTGTGTGGTTCAGTTTTTATGGAATGGTAGGTGTTAATTTTATTAACCCAAAGACTCAATCACAAAACTAGAACTATGGATTGAAATCGTCATGGAACTTCTTTAGGTCTGGAGGTATAGGTATGTACATTTGTACGCTATACTTTAATTGTTGCAACTTCGCCCAGCTTGTCAGCTTTGCTTATGCACATGGTCTATTTAAAAATATAACTGCAATTCAGTCGTTAGAGAAAAAACATTACTGCCCATCATTCACCAACAGTCAGGTGACTGTGATTCAGGTTTTGGCTGGTTTGCATGAAAGTCCACAGGCTGACGGCCATTTCTCCATGATGGAAAAACACCCTGGAGATGCTTTCTCCTCATTCTGGCCAGGGTGTCCCTTACTTGTTCCTCCTCAGGTCCCTCTGCAAATACTTCTCACAGCTCCTGAATTTCTACATACTTGGGCTGGTTTTTAAGTTCTCCTGTTATATCACATATAAGATGTGTTATCCAGTTGTGTGGAAAATTTCAGAGCGATCCTCATCATCTGTACGTTCAATCTGCCATAATTGCATTGTCTGGAAAACCAAACATGTTTACTCATTTGCTAGTACTGCTAGGTATTATGCTCTCAGTCACTGGGTTGTAAGCACAGTTTCCATTATAAGGACATTTTTAAGCACCTGTTTATATACTGAGGCGTAAATAACCTTTCAGTAACCCGTGTGGACGTACATTGCCCATGATCATGAAGCTGCAGGCACACAGTGGTACATTAGCACTGTTTTTCATAAGCATGGAAATTCCATAATCTCAACAAAAATCAATGTTTGTTTTAGACACGTGCATAAACGCACGAAGGAGCTCTACAGTGCAGCGTGTGGTCTAAACAAAGGATGTTGTGAGTGGCTTTTTAATGGTCGATGCATTATCTGAAAAAAGGTCTTGGATAGCTGCTCTGATTACAGGCAAAGGGAAAGCAACATCTTACAGTACATTACCATGCTTATCAATTATCCGTTTCCCGTAGCATGAGCTGTCCTCTCCCCCTGCTGGGAAGGATGTATTTCAGGACGATAGTGCTCAAATGTACCGGGTACCTGCTTAATTGCATGGTACTGAGAAATAGTACTTTCACAGTCGCCTTTGAAGTCAGTCCCCAATCCAATTAAGCATTGGTGAGGTTCACAGAAGATTCCAGCACCTTGTGGAGAAACTGTGTGACAATCTGATCCAGCATCTGAAATTTACATCTATGAGGTTTTTACCCCGTTTACTTTATATACTGTACTTTCACCGGATCGTATGCACTTTGTGATGGACTGACATCCCATCCCCCCAACTCATACACAGTGTTTCCTAGAGAAGGTTCCAGGCCCACTACAACCCTGTAATAAATAAGCAATCCTGGAGAGTGAGTGGATGGATGGATGGAAGGATGGATGGATGGATGGATGCAAGGGGGCATAGATTTGGGTGTGGATGCTAGAGACATGTCCCAACCGATATTATGGGAGTAGTGTGTGTGTTTATGGGGGTGGGGGCCTTGGGGTGATTTAGCCCTTACCAGTGTTGAAACCAAACCTATGCCCTTGGATGGATGGCTGGATGGATGGATGGCTGGATGGATGGATGGATGGATGGCTGGATGGATGGATGGATGGCTGGATGGATGGATGGATGGATGGATTCACTTCTGGCATAACACCTCTTGTAATTCTTTATTTGATGATAAGATTATAAATTCTGTGCATATAATTACTTTTTGCAATATGTTATATACTGTAGTTTTTTGACACTTTTTATGTTTTACCACTGTACCTTTTACACTGTACCTTGAATCACATGCTAACATATGATATCCGCACCTGACAGCACGCTCCGCCGTCTTCCCTTCGGACGGTAGACAGCCTGGCTGCCACGTTCCACCTCCTGGAACGAGCCTTTCACACGGATGAGGCTGCAATGAGGGAGAGGCCTGGGAAGAGGGGCTGGAACGGGGGTTTATCACCACTCACCTGCTTGCCTTCCAGTCTCCAGTCCATCTCCTGGTTACAATGTAATCACGGACAGACCTGAGAAAACGCTCTATTTCCGACATGTGGCACCAACACAGAAACTATTGATAAGAAAATGCCGGAAGATGTCGTGAGATGTGAAGTTGTGAGATGCCTTAACGCCGGTTGTTGTTTTTTTTGCCTCATATAATAACACCCAGCTGGTTATTGTTTGAAGAACTATTGAGCTAATACATAAGCGGTTGGACTGACACATGCGAAGGAGATGTGCACTCATGACTATTTCATTCATCACAGGAGTGAAACCAGCTCCAGGTGATCTTGCTCCTAAATAGAAATGTAGCCTCCAGTTTCTAATCAGACTGAGCAGCTTAGGTCGTCTCTGTTTTGAATATAAGACACAGCACTTGGTTCTATTTGCTGCTTCTGTGTCTGTAAGGCTGTTTTTTATCCACTGGAGTTTTCTCTCTGTGTCTGTGCCTCTTGTTCATCAGTATCTTCTCTCTGGGTTCCCAGTTTTGTTTCCCTGGAGCCCCACACTCATGGTGCAAGGGGTCCACTGTATCACAAAGCAGGATTTATGGCTTAGCTGAATAACTTGGCAGATTTAAGTTAGTCAGGGCTGAACGTAAGTGAATAAAGATAAAGTGCATTTAAACCAGGGTACCTTCAATCCGACAAGTTATCCAGCTAAGCGCGGCACCTGGGTTTAACTGTTGTACTGCCGTTTTGGTTTCTTTCTTTGAGTTTCCATCTCCATCCACTGGTTTTCCATTATTGGTTATTCCGATTGTCCTCAATCCTTTGCCGACATGTTCCAGGTGCTGCCAGGCAGAGAACCCTGGCATCATGCATGGAACAGCATCATAGGGGGAATGTTCTTTCTTTGTGTCTTAAATCTGCATCTGCATTAAATTTTCGTTGGAGCTCCCTGTTTTGAAATTGGCACTGCAGCTAAACTGAACACTGTTGCAGTTTTTATTTAAGATTTTTGTTTTTTTTTTTAAAAAAAAGCATCTGGCAGTATTTTGAAAACTTAATGTGTCCTTTAGCACTAATCACTAACAATAGTAGATGCTTCTGATTTTCACTTAACACCTTAATTAGTTATCAGAGCCAGATGGGTAATTCTTCATAAAATAAATTGTCTTATATTTTAAAGTCTTAAGGCCCAAAATACATGCCAAGGAGAGCAACTCTCACCACAGAAACCACTCTTCCCTAATCTTCCTGAAACGCCTTGTTGGAATTCCAGCCCTTACTTCCGTGACATGGTGAGGTCACCCCGTATCACAATCCTCATTGTCCACCTACCTTCAAGGATCTGTCTGTAGACTGCAAGATAGCAGCGGGACATGTAGGTTAAGCTGACCAATCAGAGCACACTGGGCTCATCAAGAGTGGGGCTTAAGACTTTAACAGTGTTTCAGGTGAATCGAGATGTACAATATGAGGAAAATAATGTGTATTTGGAACACCAAAGCATGTAAATCTACTCTAGTAGGCCCCACAAATAAAATTATGAACAATGAGATTAAACACAATAGGTCCCCTTTCATGTCTGCAGACTGCCAGGATTGTCTTTCATAGATGATGGAAAACCGGTGAGGCTGCCACTCTTAAATGCTGTTTTACTGACCAACACGGCCCAGCTTGAGCTCACTGCCAAGCAGCTGAGTGCAGGGCGTATCTCCAGCAGACGGATGTCTGGGTGTTATCCCCGTCCAGTGCTCCGTTTGTGTGCACGTGTCCTGAACTGAAATGGGTCATTCATCATGGCCACTGTTTAGTCCAACATCTCTGATCCCTCGCAAGGTTCAAAGTACTTTATCATCAGCAGCAGCTGAGTTCATATACAAAGTGTCATGACACAAAGTTTCTCCATGGATTGGGGTGCAACATACATCAACATATAACAAAAGCACATTGTGCACACAGGCAAAAACAACCCTAAAGAGTGCAACAATATGCGATATAGGGCCATGGATATTTCTGGATGTAAGTATAAATATAAAATGAAATGACCAGTAAAGTGTGACAGAGAGCCACTTAACGACATGCCGGGAATCAAATTATTGTACATAAAGAGGTTATAGCAGCATTGGTTGAGAGTTATAAGTAAAGTGCAAGTGCCATTAAGAGTATAATACTAATGGAGTTATTGCGAGGTAAACAGTCAGATAGTGTACCGGAATGACATTTGGTTAAGCAGTGGTTCATGAATGTGCATTAAGGATTCTGATGGCTTGTAGTGTGAAGCTATCACACAATCTGGTGGAATCAGCATGAACACTTCGATACCTTTTTCCACATGGAAAGAAAGAAAAATGTCCATGTCTTCCATGATGTTGCTATCTCTGCAAAACCAGTGGTAGTGATAGATGTACCTCAGGGGAGGTAGGGGTACCCCAATGACTTTCTCCGCTGCCCTCACTATCCACTGCAGTGTGTTGCAGTCTGAAACCTTGCAGTTCCCATACCAGACAGTGATGCAGCTGGACAGCAGGCTTTCCATAGTTCCCCTATAGAATGAGGTGAGGATTGCAAAGGGGAGCAATAAGAAATTAGTTTCTTGGCAAGGGAGGTTGTATTTAGTGAGGTTGTCCGTGATGTGGACACCCAGGAACTACCTTCAGCAGTGCCATCAATGGTGAGATGTGGGTGGGCAGTGTTTGTTTTCTTGAAGTCAACTATCATCTCTAAGAGAGAGAGAGAGATTATTGCACTTACACCAGGCAGCAAGTCTAGCCAGCTCCTCCATGTATGATGAGACATCATTATTGTCGATGGGGCCCACCACCATCGTGTCGTCTGCAAATCTGATGATGTGATTCGAGCTGAACTTCGCTGAGCAATCATGGGTGAGTAGTGAGTAGTGCTGGGGACTCAGCTCTAAGGCACTCCCGTGCTTAGTGAGAAGGTGCTGGGGGAGTAGGTGCCAGTGCTCTCATCCAGCTAATGTTGTCCCTATATGAGGACAAAAATGTCCTAGGGTGTATACAGGGGTGAAGCCACAGAAGCACTGGTCCAGAGCTGAAAGCTGATTGGCCCCATCCTCTTTCACTCAGCAATTCAAAACATGTCATTAGCTAATGATAAGGTTGGCCCGTCTTATGCCCCCCGCTTTAACTAATGCTAGAATCACCCTTGGAAATTTCTGAGTACTGTGAAACGCAGTGGTGGGACAATTCACATGCAGGACTGGAAGTCTCGTGGTCCACGTTCTGTGCTGACCCATTGCCACCCCCCTCCTCTGCTCTCTACACTGTAAGCAGGAGGGGTGGTGAATGTTAATGTAACCTGGCAGCGCCGCATGCTGACTTGGCCACCGTATGGAGCAATGGGGGGCGGCTCTGCTATAAAACCGGGATTGCTGGTGGTTTGATTGAGTAAATCATTATAGTGGGATTTTCTGGGAGATGTCAGTCATGCTCTGTAGGAGGGAACGATAATATTTTCTCATTAAATCATGTGCTTAACATTCAGGCTAAATTCTGGACGCCCATCAGGGGTCCTAGAAAGACAGCTTGGTTGTGGTTTGGGGTGTGACTCGTCACTGCCACGGGCATCTCACCCTGCATTTTATGCTCCTCCACCTTCCTATTTCGGTTCACCGATGTACCTGGAGTCTCAGAACTATGGTGGTCTGAACTAGCTGCCTCTCCACTGCCCCACCTCCTGAAACCCCCACCCCCCTTCAGTCAGGCCCTGGACTTCAAAGCGAGTGCAGGAGTCCGAGTGACCGGGAGGAGGCATTGAGGCCGCTCACCTGCCTCCCTTATCTCCGATGATAAAAAGACTACGCCGCCGAAGACCCAGCCTCATGCAAATTCATGCATGTAAATGCTTCTGCTCCATCCCTTCGTTAACCTGCACGTGTCCAAGTTCCCGCTTTAGCCCACGGCTCTGATGTGAGCGCAAACCCTTATGCGCTGCCAGGCCAAGGTTCAGATGGATAAACCATGAAGAAAATGCCTGGGTGTTATTAGCTGAGGGGGCTATAATGCCATGTGGCGCCACTCTGCGCTTCTCTCTGCTAGCTGCAATGGTCAGACGGGTCTTTGTGATGGGATCAGGAGCGCAGTAGTGGCATGGATACCCTGGCAGATTCAGGGACCCCAGCACTTCACAGGGGTCACAATAGGGGCATGGATACCCTGGCAGATTCAGGGACCCCAGCACTTCACAGGGGTCACAATAGGGGCATGGATACCCTGG
>JAODJX010000112.1:1159193-1173819 GCA_026776945.1 Isichthys henryi
GCCCGCCCAACCCTGTACCAGATTGCTGGAATACGGATAAATGGATGGGTAAAATTCTAAAAATATGTGACTCAGGACACTGGCAGGTTGACAGAGAAACTAGGCGCTTGTCTAATAGAACTTCATCCCCCATGATGCCACAGGATTTATATTGAAAACCAATGAACACGACTGGCCAGGCCAAAGTACACAATAAATATATATAATTTGTGAAGTTTCTTCCTATACAGAAATGACCTGCTTCTTTTCATTCATTTTTGTTTCACACGCAACATGTTTGTTTCGAATGGAAACTCGCAATTGCTTTGAATTAAAAATCCAGAATTTCCCTTTGGGATTAATAATGTTAATCTTAATCTTAAATCCCTTTTTATGCAGATCTCCAGTGATCCAACCAATACATCTATACTGTCCAAAACTGCTTGAAAAATATATATTAGTATTTTAGAAAATATTTTATATGATTTGTTCTCCAAATTTGCAGCCAAATTTGCAGACTGAAAGAGTGAATCTACTGCTTTGAATGTGCTCTGGTATTTAGGGTACAATTCACTCATCAGACATATTGTCCTTGGACAGGTTGTTTGAAGCACAGCTCTTTAGCAAATAGCAACAAAAAACAAGTTTGCTGTAGGGGGCATGCAGTACTGTAACCACGACAGTAAGTTTAAGAAAGGAACGCTATTTGGGATTTCATGTTCGATTAGGAGAAAGTCATCTGTAACTCATAGCCTGCTGCTTAGTGATTCCTCGGCATACTGATTTATACATGTGCGTATCCCACTACCTTTCATGACATCAAATGATTTAACTGAAATGCAACATCGTATTAAGTGTGCAGCCAAAGCTAGTAAGATATGCACAGAACGTCGCCTCTTGTTTGCGTGAAATTCTCCATTTAACAAGTAAAACCAAAAAAAGTCAAGAGCGTCTAGATTACTGGGTTCCTGTGGATGAAAACGTCGCAGTGAAGAGTAATAATACCGAACAAACTGTAGCATGTGCATTAGTCAAAGCCAAGCAAACATTTCTGGTATGAAGTCTCCCATAAAACACAATGGAATTTACGCTAATGGGATGAAACCAAACCAGAGGGACACAGCACAGCTCTGGTGAGTTTGACACAGCCCGGGGTGGGGGCGGGCTACATTCATTCATTCGGCTTCATTCATCCCCTCTATAAACAGACCATTACATCACATATGATTAAGTTGTGTCTTCCCTCCTCAATACCCAAGTCTCTCCTATGCCGCTGTCACCAAGTAAGTCCCAAAATCAGCAAAACCTGACAGGGCAAATGTCCTGTAGATACTTTAGGAATCACTCTCATCTTGTGTTTTACCTGCGGTGGAAGTCAATGAACAGGCCATCAGTCCAGAGAGACTGTTCTCACATCTCTGCACCCAACAGTGCCTGATTACTTACAAACCGGGAAAGTTTAACTCACTGAAAGAGAATAGAAAAACATCAGCATGGCCTGTCTTTCAGATGGATGGAAAGTTCCAGATAAATTCCGGTGTTCCCCCGGTGACTGCTGCCGTCACGTTACTCTGCTCCGTAAATAAATATTAGCGCTCCTCGGGCGAGAGGACCATCCGGTGAGACGATGCAAACGGCAATTAAAATTCCCTGGGTGGCACCTCAGTCATCTGTTATGTTTAATGTGCAATTTCCCGCAGCCCTCGGCGCGTCACGCGTCCACAAAGCTGCTTGCTGTACGCTGCCAGTCGCCATCGTGACATCTTGACACATCCCGAGCTTATGAAGAGGGGGAAAAAATCCTGCCCAACATGTGTGTCTGTGGTCAATGCTTTGGATACAATAGGATACGATATTACTCTGGGATGAATTCCCATTCAGCCGCCTAAGAAAATTTACTTTTAATAAGAATATGTTCATATTACTGAATGGGATTTTGGTCAACAGATGCAATTATTTTCTGGGTGTAAACGTGTTCCGTAATTACAAAATTTTCCTCTGTGGATTTCATTCTGCTGTAGCTAATGCTCGAGGTACCCTCACAGGCAGTCTAACGATAGCGTGCTTAAACGCAGATCTCCGATGCAGTCTGCCACCCACGGCCTTATACCGAGTCCTCAGAGACACGATTTCCTTCAGATTTACAGAGCGAACGCGTGAGACTTGCAATTCTTTCGACAGAGATAACCGCCTTTATCTGGCAGCTAATAAAAGTGAAGATCTGATTTCTGATTCTATGACGCTTAAACTGTTTTACGTTGATCAGATGTCATAGCAGATCCTGGCAACCACACAGAAACTGCAGTTCCACGTCCACATATTTTGGGAGCGGTAGTAAAAAACACAGAAGTCACATACGTACCTTACGGTAGAGGCAGCATATTTAGTAGGGCGGGATTCTGGGAAAATGCTCAGGTAGACACAAAAGATCTTTCCACCCGTGCCTTGTCAGGACAATCCCAAAAGCTTCTCTACTTCCAGGGGCCTAGACAAACACCACTGCAAAGCAAAGTTAATTGTGCTGCAGTTTGTTACAAAAATGACTTATTTCCAAAGACAAGGCTCCTGTTCAGGTATGCAGAGACGCATACAGGCCTCAATTTCGATTTATCTACAAACAAGGTACTTAAAAATGTGCCGATCGCCAGCAGGCTTGGCTGAAGATGGGAAATTCTATGGGAGCCTTCATACAGTAGGAGAAATTCTCTCTGTGTTGAAAGTTTTCTATCATACCTTTAGACACAGCAGATATCGGACAACAGACTCATCACTGCACCAACAAGCCAGTCAAGGAACTCTGCATCAAGCCGGGACTTCCCCTGCGTCTTGCTCCCTTCGCATATCTCGTCATTAAGCTGAACACCTGAAAAAACCTTAGGAGGGTATGTGTGTGCATGTTTGTATGTGAACTGGTTGCATGTAGACTGGCAATACACGGCTCTATCGATGACTGATCGGCATGACCTTGCATGAGGGAGTGAAACAGACTGCAATGCAGCACGGACCCCCCGCCTGCTCCGGAGATCCTGCCAGTGATACGTCTTAATCAGCCCGCGACACTCCCCCCCCCCCATCCTGTCCCGTTGCCATGGGTGCCTCTGCCAGGAGGTCCAAACTCACACACACACACCTCCCAGCCCCCACCTCTAGCTACTGCTCTGAGATCACCTTGCGCCCAGAGGATACTTTTCGCATAAGGGTGGGGCGAGGTGGGAGGGGGTAGTCTTTGATGTAATCCCCTCATTTGCATACCCCTCACACCTGCGCTAATGTACTTGAGAAAGCTCAGCACGGCAGGCCACGCTCGGGAGTCGCGCTGGATCCATAGCCGGACCGACTTTAATAAACACGCGATCAGGCACCTCTGTAATGATGACGGGATTCGTTCAGCACCTATGGGCACATGCATGACGTCACATCACAGCCACACCTTAAGCCCTACGCTCTCTCTTCTTAGACAGCACTAAAGGGAGGCCAAGAGTTACGTTTGGACTGTAATCTCCGCCAGGACGAGTGGGGGTTATTAGGGCCCCGTTCACAGACATTTACAAACAGGCACCAGATTAATTCAGTAATGACAGCCCTTACAGAAAGTACATCTTGTATCTAAAATTCCAGTCTTCGTCGAATCATTATTTTCTAATTTCATCGATCAACGTCTGCAGGTAAAGAGCAGGGTAGTTCTTTGTTTGTTATATCTGGACCCAACTATATTTAACAGCTTGGGGGGGGGGGGGGTAATAGAACTAGACATGCGGCTCTATGAATGTTAGTAACCCACCCCCACAAACATTAGCACACCCATTTAAGACAATCCTCTAGTGATCAGTAAATGTATGAATAAAACATTACGTCATTTTCTGCACCTGGAAGTGTTTTCAACCCATGTGAGATTCAGTGGTCTTTCAAGCGTAACCGTTTTACATAAAGATTAAACTTTATTAGTCTATACATACATCTTTCATATAATAATTGTTATAATACTTGTAAGTCAAAAATAATAATTAGAATATTTAAAAAACTAATCCAATAAACTACTCTGTATTTTATTTAAAAACATAAAATTGAATTTAACCTCTGTTGTTTTTTTTCTGTTCATCTGTCAACAAAAATAAAAAAGATCACAGAAAAAAAGTTACAAAGTAGCTATTGACTATCGTACTGGAAGGGAACGTTTCCCAACAGCTCTCCTCAACAACAAAGGAACAGTTAGAGGTATTGTCCAATACCCTTAATTTTCTATAGTAAATATTTTTACACACCAGAATAGGCTGGGGTGCAGGCCTAAGAGAGCAACAGTGGAATGTTCAGTTGTTATTGGTTCATCACCGGTCACAATGGGGGAGGGGCATCCACAGGCAGACCAATCAGCAGACAGTACAAGATGTCCAAGGAGGAGGGGGCTGAAGCCGAATTAGCCCGGCGTGTGATCGCTTCTGCTGACATGTCGCTGTAAACAATAGGTTTGATCGCTTTGAAAAATCCCGCATTATTCCTCAGCAATATTCCTTTTCTTCCCTTTAAAGAGGTAGGACACTGTTATACGTTGGCAGAGAGGACCTCGCTCACATCCCCTGGCAGTCTTGGGGATTTAGTCACGCTCTCAGAATGACTGGAAATCCAGACCTTTGATATGCAGAAACTGAAATGTGGGAGAGATGTGGAGGTTCGGTCTGTTGTAAAAAGCGCACGGCCATCGATGGCGACACTATCCAGCGTTGGGGCTTCAATATTTTTTTTCTTTTCACTCGGAGCAAGTGGGCAGGGGAGGTAATATGGCTGCTTTCCAGGCCACAACCCCAACCCCCCCCCCCAACTCAGTCACAAGCCACCGGGCAACACTATGGTCAAGATGATGCGTCAAAGCTGTAAGGAACAGAAGACAGATAGACATAAATACTCTATTTTACAAAGAGTGACAGATAAGAATGTGCAAGTAATTAACAGGAATTAAATAAAGAATGAGTTGGAGTCAGACTATTTTTTTTTTAATTCTTCAGATCATCCTTTCATCCAGAAGGAGGGGCCAAGCACCTATTCTGTCTTCTGATTGGTCACTGAAAGCCCACCTTTGCTTTAACTGTAATAGTGCTATATGTCTGTCATGGTGCTAGACACTTTTCATTGATGTGCATGCTAACTCAGTCCTGCCCATTTCTAAGCTGTAGCAGCAAAGAGGAGGTGTGCATCTTCCTGCCTTTGAGTCATTAAATATTAACACCAGATTCAGGAGGAGAGTGACGGACAGAGTGACCTCCGGCTTGCTCTTCATAAGCCTGTTGCCATGTCTCGGTTATTACATGCCACGGAGAACAGACGGCATCCATCTCACTCTCACTTCCGCACGGAAGGCGGCTCTGCAAATGACGCGGCGATGGTGTGGCCCTTCATCCACATCAGGCGGTGTTTAAGGTTCATTGTAGTGTGCCATTCATTTCGCCGAGATCCCTTCAATGTCTGTAATCACCACCTGCCTAACTGTTCCCGGTAACACAGCTCTCAATTAATAAATGCTACTCCTTTGCATACAGTGCCATCTATATATTAAAAGATGGATATTTTGAAAGATTAATTGTACATGATAATTAATCCACAGTGAGATTTATGGTTTTCTGGTAAAATTAATCTAGAAAGATGAGATGACTGCATCCATGATTATGACTCCCATTTCATTGATTATTCCAATGAGAAATCTATAAAATACAACAAAATTCTGATATACTTTAAAATTGCATGCCTGTAGTGTCTTGTGTCCTTTTCTCCACTCTTATTGTCTCACGATCTCTTTATTGCAAATCACAATGCAATCTGTTTTCCAATTTTTTTTCTCTTGCTACATATTTGTTAAAATCTATTTAATGGCTAATTGATATCTTATTTTTACATTTCTCCAAGAATATTTTACAAGACTTAATGAGACTTAAAAAAGATTAAAGACATTGAGATATTTTAAATAAATCAGACGTTCTCTATCACGCAGGCTTAGGCTACTCAGCTATATTATTTTGGAATAGTAATTTTTGATTTTTCCAGAAAGTTCTTACCTGTCCCAAAGTTTTACACTTCTACAGTTGGTGGTGCAACAGCCAGCAGATATCAGAGCTGCAGAGTAAGACATCAAAACAAGCAAGTAAGACACTGTATGTATGTATCGAAAGGGAAGTAGCAATTAATTCACTTAGCGGCAAAAGGTTCAGTTACCGGTATGCTAAGCATTAGAAGTAAAGATGCACCGACTGTCAACTATCTGTATTGGCCGATAGTTAAAAATGAACCGATATTTACCACCGATAATACCCTTTAAAATGGTGACCCATATTGCTTTGCACATCCACATACTAAACAGTTAGAAGAGAGTCTGCTGGGTGGAGTTATTTAATTTTAGTGAAAATGACATCAGAAATGCATTTTGCCAACATCACTCTGATAAAATTTAAAAAGAATGATCTGTTAATAAACATTTCACCGACGCAAATTTGATCGCTCACCTTAAGGTGAGACGGAAGAGTTCGACGTGTTTCTGAATAACAAATCCTGCAGTACCGCCGAATAGCGCTAGTTCGTTAAGGAAAACATTTCACAGCGAAGGAAATTCAGTGCAGACAGTGCAAAATCAAAAGATTTATTTAGAAAATTGCCCAGGTTATCACACTTGATGATGAATATATAAGATGTATACAGCTTTAAAATATAGTACTCTGGGACTGTTGTTGTATGCCAGAGTTTGTGTTCTATAACCAAAAAACAAATACCTTTTCATATTTTTGGAACATAATTAATTTTATTTTTTTATATATTTGGGTGGAGTGTGCCTTTAAACTTATTTAAGCAGAACGTCCCAAAAATCGGTATCAGAATCGGTGTCAGTTTTTGAAATAATCGACTACCGGTATCTGGCAGAAATTTCCTTTTCGGTGCATCACTAATTAGGATGGCAAAGACCTTTTAAACGTGTCGAATGTTGCTACCAGTCATGGTAGCTCCTGCATCTCTGAAACAGCTGCCCTCCTGGGATTTTCACACACTACAGTGTGTAGAGTTCACAGAGAACTGTGGGATGAGCAAAGAACATGCAGCCAGTGGCGTTTCTGCGACTGAAAACACCGCGTTAATTAGAGAGGTCAGCGGAACATGGCCAAATTTGTTAATAGGTCACAAGTGTAAAAATAACAGCTGAATACGACAAAATTGCTTCTCTGAATGAACAACTAATTTATCCTTGCAGCAGTTATGGAGGCAAATGTGACTGCTAATCAGTGCTATAGCTAAGTGAGCATAACAATGCAAGTCTTGCCCAACACCATACAAATATTCACAGTGCCCATCACTTTTACACTCATGCAACAGCTCTCCTGCAAAGACAAATTAATAATGTAATGGTTAATTCAAAAATACCAATAAAATACCTCAGCTAAAAGTTCAGCTTTTGCAGTTAGCTCTTACATCAATTAATACTTTACAATGGCATTGCATTACAGACAGGAAACTTAGGTTTATAAATGGAGACCATTGCAGAGACAATCTGAATTTATAATATATTTATGATGCACTGCTGTGCAGATGCAACTTAAACTTACATATTTATGCTGGGAGGATGTTAAATTTAGAGTAAGGTTGAGTTATCGAACGGAATGACATTCGCTACACCCACAACTTATATTTTTAATACCTTAAAAAGAACCGCATTTTATAGAGAAAAATACATATCAATGTTGACACTCAGGTGTTGATCCCCAAAGCAATTTACTCCTCTACTTTACTGCTCCCAATGCACACGATCGTACCAAGGTGCGGTTCACATGAGCTGATGGGCTTCAACTTGCCTTTAGTGCAAGCGAACATGCAGCCATAGGAATGCTGCTATGGAATAGCATAGCATTCCGTCGGAGGCGATACGCCGCACGCTTAACCAGATTAAATAGGCACTTTTTCTACATGGATGGATGGGGAATAGCCAGGAATAAGTTCTCCATACCTAAGGGTGATGGCATCCTCAATACCTTTCCAGCTAAGAAGCACTGGGTGTTTATACAGGATTTTATAGTTTATACAGGATTATATATAGTACTTACTTTTGTATATTTGACTGTTTATTATTACTCTGCATGCAGAGTATACATAGTTACACACATATTATTCTATAAAAAGAATTGCGGGTCAAGGATCAAAACCGTAATACAAATATTTAAAGCATAACTAAAACATTAATATCAGGATGGGTCACTTAAAACATTCCTCACTCAATATTTCCCTGAAAATGTACTAATCGATAATTACTACACTTACACCTTGAAAGCTGTGGGGCAATTATCTCATTGAATAACAACAATTACAAGCCCCTGTATTTTTGTACTGGATTACATAAACGATTTGTAGACCCAGCATCACAGGGACCATATTGTTCTGGTATAATTGTTTCTACACTGGTTACTTCATTGATTACAAGTCGGCTAAATAATGCCGTAATCGACAGTGAAATCAGCATTTATGTCTAACTGAAAATACTTTCTTAATCAGAAGGTATAGACATTTGATGACATGCATCCCAAGGAGAACATCCCAAGACCTGGAGTCGTCTTCAGTCTCCATGGCAACATTCTGTCTTGCATGTTTCAATCAATTGTTGATCAACACCAGTGACATCTACCATACTTCTGTCTTCCGAGCCCTTTCATACTCACTTCATCATTTTTTCTATTCATGTTATCTGCCTGGCCCCCCATCCTGGGTTGTTCCCTGCCTCGTGCCCATTGCTTCCGGGATAGGCTCCGGACCCCCCGCGACCCAGTAGGATAAGCTGTTTGGAAAATGGATGGATGGATGTTATCTGCCTGATATACTTCACCTTTTCTCATATTCTCAACTAGCATCTACCAATTTCACACAAGCACCAAGACACTGCAGTGTGATAGAACTAATATTCTTTTGAAAACTGCCTTCCCTTAGTGCCAGCTTGGACAGGCTTCTTCTTCTTCTCTCTCTCTCTCTCTCTCTCTCTCACACCCTCTCTCCCACACACAGTACAAGTGTACAGTACCAGGCGGCTTTAAGTCTGGGGTGATATAAACACGTCTCCTTAAATGTGATCGCATTGTCTGGACACTTAAGGGAAAGGGCCTGATCTCACAGAACTTTAAAATAAAATGTAACATTAGTTTTGTTATCGAATGACCAAGGCATCTAAATCCAGGGCCAATTGTAATATGCAGGGGAAAAAAATCAATGCTATTTTCTTTTATCAAATACCCCCCCCCCATCTCTATGAAATCTAAGAATAAAGTGTATTTTAAATGTTTGTGTGTGTGTGTGTGTGTGGGGGGGGGGGGGTTAAGGTATATCCCGCGTTCTGATCCCACAATGTGATAAAAATCTATTATTTTGACATTATGGGGACCATTTCTCAGGTCCCCACAAAGATCTGTGAATGCACTCAAAAGCGTAAAAATGCCAAAAGTCTCATATTTTGTTTGGTTACTTATGGTTAAGGTTAGGGATGGGTAGGGGTTAAGGTCGTCATGTGGGGATTAGAGTTTTCCCCACAGAAATGAATTGAGAGTCTCCATAAAGAAATTATTACAAGCCTGTGTGTGTGTGTGTGTTTGTGTGATGACTTGGGTAAAACTGCAAGATTGCACGTGTTAGTTCATTAAGGCAGTACAGGGAATGAACTGGGAAAAAAAATATTTTGTAATTAAAAAAACTACAATGTGCATCAGGGGCAGGCATCTGCATCTCTGGGGCGTTTTTACGGAAGGCATCTGCAGTGCCTTGGTCAGAGCTCTCCATCCATGCTGCGCTTCTCAGTCCTTCTTGCGGGGTGTAAATTGCATTCCAGAAAAGGTGATGGCATCGCACTTGGTTCAGATCCCATCCCGTTACCGACAGACACCTGATGGTGCTCTTAACTGATATGGGGGCGGAGTGTGGCATAGCAGGTTAGGACTCTTTGCTTGTGTTCAAAAGGTTTTTGGGTCAAATCCCAGTGTTGGTACAGAAATCTCACCACTAGGCTTCCGAACAAGGTCCATATCCCAATTGCTTGACTTCTCAAAAACGTATGTTGCTATACATAAAAACTTCTGCTAAATACAGTACATTAAATGTAAAAATGGAAGCACGTTAGTGATCTGTGAGGGAGTTTCTTACTAAGTAATGCTAATTTTGTTCATTATAGTTACATAGATTATAGCTAATATATATTACCAATTACCAGGAATCTGCCATATAATTACACCCTGATATGAACACCCTACAATCCACCCACTGCAGGAGCAATTCTAGGAGCATAAGTGGGCTGCCATAATTCATACTGATGGGATCAACCTAATCATTAGCCAATCATATGTTTTGTATCAGTGAGTGACAGGGGAGGGAACACTCCATGGGCCAATCAGCTTTCAGCTGGAACTACTGCCCCTGAGGTATACACACCTGATTCACTGTGTTTCTTCACAAGGGAATACCTCTGTCACCCTTTCACACCATTAATAACAGTGAAAATCTAAGTGGTATGATATGCTTTTGCTCTGAATCATTACATGCTTTAAAATTAAAGGTGAATGATGTGAACCTCATTAATTGGTTTTATCGCTGATTATTACAATGAACCGCAAAAGCTGAAAATGGCACATTGCAGACGAGCTCAGTTGGAAAAACAGAGATTTCACAATGAAAAGGTTTATCCCTTTTTATTCATGTACTTATCAAAGCTTTAGTCACTGAAATCAATGCAGCTAAGATCATCTTAAGTCTACATCATCAATTATTCATCTGATTAAAAAATAATGCCAACACACGCTGGGAGCTGCCGTTTACTACACAGTGTGTCCTGCCAGAGAACATGTACAAGGAGATCAACGGCACCACAAAAGGAGCCAAAACCTCACGGCTACAGCCAGAAGAACATGCAGACACAGCAGAGGGCTACACTGAGATTGTTACTGTCCCCCTTGACTTTTACGAGTGACGTATTCCACATGTTTATTCCTGCACCATCAAAGTGACCTTTAAACACCACGTACAGAGCTGAAAGACCATAACAGCCCGTGTGGTTACGCTTTGATTAGCAGACTCTGATCTCATGGGGATTTCCATGCTCCAGGTTCTCTGATCGCAGAGCACCATCAGCCCCACACAGGCAGGGGTTACAGGCCATTACCCCAGCCAAAGCGCCCTGCAGCCAAACCTTCGCCTCTGTCTCTCCTCCTACACACAAGCCCACATCCTGGCAGGTCTTACAAGTGATAAGGACAGCCAAGTTGCCCCTACATGATGTGATGATTTTAGTGGAGGAATAACTCTAGAGCAACACGCACTTCCTGTCCAGACAGGAAGTGTCACTGCGATGGACGTTAATGACCAGGGGAGACAATTTAACTAGCCTGTCGGAATCTTCCCGATCACAGTGAAGGCAGAGCCCTGTCTCTCGGAGTGACCATGCATATTTCCAGCTGCCATGATGCATTGCTTATTTACACATTCAGCTGAGTTGCTTTAAGTTATGTCTCTAAACACAGGATGGGGGCGTGCCTAACACATGTTAACGAGCTGCAGGTCACCACACCTGGCTTGCTGCTGTGTAATGACCTGCCCAGCCAGTGTCTCTCCACCCTGCCTAATAGGTTGAAGCACCCCAAGAGTGGAGGTGTTGCCAACACACAGCTGGCTAACTGCCAGGGGCAGATTGTTTTTTTCTGGGGCTCCAATCAAAAAGTCACCTCCCCCAGTGTAATGACTGTTTGTGACCAACAGGGGGGCTCAAACCTCAGGGGGCTGCACACGCATGCATGGCAAAGACTACAGCTGCTAACCACAACCCATGGCTGGCACAGGGAGCACAGGCATGGAGGGATGCGAAATAGTGCGGGCCTGACGTTGATCTTCCCTCCTGGGTCTCCTAAAATGGCAACCTCTCCCTCAGCCCCCCGACTACGCAATGTAGACTACAAGCTGGTATTACATGTGGATTACAGTGGAGTGGCCTATATTTCACGCCATCGTACAAATATCAGGATGGCGAAGTGTGGGGGAGGGGATTCTCTCCTTGGCCCCCACTGTAAGCCTCACGCATGTCATTTATGCTGAACTCATGAACTTGTTATAAATAGATTGTCATTGGTGTTGGACTGAGAGGAAAATCCCGCAGATGCAGTTCTATCATCAACAGGGAAGGCCTGCTATATTCCCACCCCCTGAAAAGTGGCCAGGCGTCTGCGGGTGGTTTGGGAAATAACATCTTACTATTTACGCAAAATTAACATTCTTCTGCTAAAAAAAAAAAAAAATCGAGTCAGTCTGCAGATATAAAAGCAGTGGAAAGACAGCTTTGATTTGGGTTTTTTTTTGCCTAAAGAAAACACACAAATTTTCTTCACTCCAGACATAAAGGCAATAGTAGGAAAGGCTTTGCCCCCAACTAATAAGTGCTGCTTTGTAATAATAAACACATAAATAATACATATACACATAACAAAGACCTAAAGGAGAACTTCCTACAGGCATCTGGACAGACCGAAGTCCCAGCATGCATCACTCTGAGCACCAAATCCAAAACTGATTAGTTTCTCTCCAAATATCTTTGGAATGAGGACCTTGGTGACCTATGAACCCCAGGGCAAAATAAAAAAACGATTAGACCTTTTATTGCCATTTTCTGAGCTCCTCTGTACAGCTTTTGTTCCATTTATCCCAGTCCACTGGAATTCCCGGAGGGGCCACACTTATGAGGGACAGATGCAGGACAAAAGTGTAGAGGTACCCAAAAAGAAGGCCTACAGAGAGATGGGAGGCCGCAGAATCGTCCGTAGACAGCGGGCCCACGCAGTGGTGCCTTTGAAAGACCCAGAAGCATGCTTTTCATCTAAAACTCGCAACCCTGCACACAGAATTGTAATTTAGCCAGGAACGGCACGGTGTGCTAATGCGCTCAGCATGTATATACATCTGCTCTTGCAGAAGTGACTGCAGTCGTCCTCAGACCACTGCACTTACAACACTTCCTGGGTACTCGTTTTTGCGAATTTGATGTTCAGATCCACCTGAAGTCGCTTATATACAAGAATTATCATTTCTGTTAAGTGCACTTTGTCGCCCTAAACTGTGGCAAATATCAAACAAACATACAAACATACAATACAAATATGCAGTAGAGTTGTAGTTAAAGAGATGACCAGTCAGATTGTGGCATGTTAGCACGTTAGCATGTTAGCACGACCTCATATGGCAGTGCAGGCCTCACTGAGAACATTCACTTTTACTTATCTACTTCACATATTTTGCCAAATACTGACTTTATTCCTCTCAACCAAAAACTATCTTGATGTCCAGTGTCTACCTGAAGCTAAGCATAAAAAAAATCAGGAGAAATTATGAAAACTCTATATGGGTATGTGATAGATCGACTGAAAGCTACAGTAGATGGACTGAGGATTACTTCGCTTTTATCGTTTTTGGTTTATAATGAGAAAGGAACACAGTTCAGACCCAGTTCAAAGAGAGTTAATGGGACTCATCTGCATATCTGTGGGTCCATGTGACTCCTTCATTCCCAAAGATGGGACCCTGATCCAGCCACCACAGTTGGCGCCACGCTGATGCTCTACACCCAGCTTCCCCTTCGCCGCGTCCTTTCAGTCCCGCAGCCCGTTTGGAGGAGGCTGAAATCGCATCTCCATCCGACAAACGGGTTAAAAATAGCCACAGGAAACCCTGTAGCCGGAGCTGAGAAGGAGGCGTGAGGAATTCTTCGATCTCTCATTCCAGCACAAAGGAAGTGGCGGCTCCCCAGAGACCCTCCGTAGATCCTCTCTGCAATCCCATCCACAGAGATCCTGCCACCTCACCAGTTACACGCCTAATGCATTCGCTCACTGGCCTTTTACCGCGCTACCACCGTGTACCTCCCTTTCCTCGTCTGAATTAAAGTCGACATTGTACAATAGGAATCTGACAGAGGTGGCTTTATATATTCTACCAAGATCAAAAAAGAGTCATTTAAATTCTGAGAAAGCAGAATTTAAATTTCAAATTAAACTTTAGGAAGGGTCGGTCACATCACCACGTAGTAAAATAATGGGTATGAACCCCCAAAAGTCATTTTAATGACTGATCAGGTAACTACAAGTCTGAACCTCCCTCTAAGTTAGCTTCAGCTCAACAGCCAGTGAACACCCCCACCCCCGCCCCCCCCCGCCAAGATCTAACCGTAATATTTAACCGCCTATCAACAAATTCTATACCAGATCGGCACAATTTACCAGGCCGGGGAGGACTACGGGCCTGCAAGTGAGGAACAAAACAATGGAAACGCATCATAAAAAGCAGAATTTAACTTTGAAGTAACTAAATTACAATTACAAATCAAGCTACAAAGGTGAGTCGTATCAGGTTACTGGCCAGTTAGCAGCATGTAATAGAAGTGAGAGAGTCTTCGCTTTGATACGTTTTCAAAACAACGTGTGGCAGCTAACAGAGTAACAAAAAGGCTCAGATTGCAGGTGGATCGATCACAAAAAAAGGCATTTAATATGTCGAGGAACATCTCAGCTATTATGAGCGTCAAGAGGAACATTGCAACTATCATGAGCGTCAAGAGGAACATCTCAGCTATTATGAGCGTCAAGAGGAACATTGCAACTATCATGAGCAT
>JAODJX010000112.1:1173919-1186080 GCA_026776945.1 Isichthys henryi
ATGAGCGTCAAGAGGAACGTCTCAGCTATCATGAGCGTCAAGAGGAACGTCTCAGCTATCATGAGCGTCAAGAGGAATGTCTCAGCTATCATGAGTGTCAAGAGGAACGTCTCAGCTATTATGAGCGTCAAGAGGAACATTGCAACTATCATGAGCGTCAAGAGGAACATCTCAGCTATCATGAGGGGTCAAGAGAAATGTCTTAGCTATCAAAAGCGTCAAGAGGAACATTGCAACTATCATAAGCGTCAAGAGGAACGTTTCAGCTATCATGAGTGGTTCTGCTAATCACGGACAAACTGTATTACCAAAGAGAAGTTGAAATTCAGGGAGAGACAAACTCTGGCCAGGATACTCTGGCCTCTAAAATGACCAGAAAACTGAATCAGCACCAGTCTCAACGAAAACCGTGGCTTCACATATCCGGAATTATGGCAGGACTGACGTTCGGAATCCTGGAGATATCCAGTGGACATAACCTGCTGTAAGGAGCATGAAATCAGGACCCCTGAACAATGGGAGGAAATGTGATATGGTCTGAGTCACCTTTCTCCATTTCATGCATCTTTCTGACTAAGAAAAGACGAAGGATGACTGCACCCGCCACTGCTGCTGTGGGCAGCCACCTCATAGGAGTTATCAGGTCCGACGGATACTCCAACTGGCTAAATAACAGCCGAGGCTTATGAGGCCACAGAACAGATCTAGATGCACACTAATAAGCAAATTCCAGTTTCAAAATCGCCAGATCGAAACATCATCGAGCCGTTACAGTAAGCTCTGAAATGCAGAGCGGCAAATCGATGCCCATCACCTTCAGCCTGCGAAGAACTTTTCCGGAAGAGTGGCCTAATATCTGTACTGCACACAGTTTGGAACATGTATGACAACATTCTAAGAAGGTCTATAGGTGTTCTGTATGCAAAGGGTGGCCCTACACTTTATTCAGGCCTCGATATATAAATTGTTAATTGTTTCCATTATATTGACCACCACGCATCTAGTACAAAGTAAAATGTTGGTATCATTTCACATAAAGCAGTCACCATAACGCATTATAGATACCTTCATAATACATTATAATGCATTTATAAAGCATTATAAACACGGCTATAACTATTCATAAAAAGGCATAACACATTATAACCATGTTTATTATGCATTATGCATAATTTTATCTATAAAATGCATTTTGATACATTATGAAGTGCTGTTTGTTTATTGATTGATTTGTTATGATTTTTTGCAGTGTGAGCAAAAAATGAGCAGTATATGTGTAAGTGAGCTAAAAAAAAAACATGTTTCTCTCGTGCTCAGTTTACAAAAAAAATCTCAATCATGCAAAATTTGGCATAGAAATCTCCTGCCTGCGATTTTGCAGTAGCGAGTGTCAGGCTGAATATTACACAGTGCAGCTTGATGACACTGTGATTTACACACATACCTGCTGCAAACCTCACTTTGCTACACAATTATTAGCAGTTCAAACAGGAAATAGATGAAGGCAAGGTCCCCTTGTCTTTAAAAGAACACATCACTAATGTTTTTCGTCAGTTTCAAACAGGCCAACTCCACAGTCCATTTACCTTCCTGGCACCTTCAACCGAATAAAAAAAATCACGCCGGAATAAAAAAGACGCAGCTTATTTCAATAAGTTAAGTGCTTTTCATGAAGCGCACTTTCATCAAAATTTTATCTTTGTGGAATTGTTTTCCACTATATTTCCCTGTTTGTTGCCGTTCGTCATATTTTCTCGGAGTTAAGAACCTGACATTCTGCGTAAGCACAGTGAGAGAGCCGGGGGCATGGACACCGTAGGGGATGCTGCTCCCCATCACGTTCGGCATGTCAAATGCCGTAGCGCACGAGACTTCCCTCCGGTGCAAGGGCACCTCAGTACGTCCTGCAGGGCGGCGCTCTTCGCCTGCTCCCCACCACCTGCGGCTCGGCTTGTAAGAAGCATTCAGGAAGTACGACATTTCCTCATTATGGTAACTGCGGGAATATGGCATAAAGGTACCCCAGCGCCATTCCAGGTATCTTGCCAACTGCCCATCATTCTTGTCCACGTATGAACATATGCATCACATTGGAAGGAGTTGTCCTATTTAGGGTCATGGGGGGTCTGGAGCCTGTCCCGGAGGGTGCAGGCACATGGCAGGGGACAACCCAGGATGGGGTGCCAACCCATCGCAGATAATAATAATAATAATATCCCACCACCCGCGTCACGCATGACCGGGACAGACAGCTGAACCCCAACACGCGCACACTCTCTGTCTGCTGACTGCTCCATTCTGGCCACACCCCTAAAAACAAACAGTCCAATTGGATCCATTAGCACATTCCTTAGGTATCCTATCACGGCACTATTTACAACCACGCAGACATGGAGCAAGACAGTGAAAGGAGATTTTGAAAATGGAATGAAAGGAATAATTTTTCGGCTTGGCAATTAAAATGGGAAAAAACAAGATTACAAAAATAGCTACAAGAATAGCAGGCACTTTATTTGGCTATGGCTGCAATCTTTTATAATTCTTCCCAGCAGAGGACTGAGCTCGGCCCGCAGGTTTTCAGTAGGAGACGCTCCAGGGCAGCTAATTCTTAGGTAGTCTCTCTCTGCAGAGGTCACGCCTTATTCTAATGAGGCAGATGGGGTGTTCAATAAAAATGACATTAAACTAGGCCAGAATTCACTGAAAAATATCCCACGGATCGGCGGGTTAATGTTGCCCAGCGATGTGCGTTGTACGAGATCAACAGTGACGGTGATCGGGAGATGTCTTCAGCATCCTCTCCGATGAAAGCGGAACGTGCGTGTTTGTTCGGCATGGGGTTAGCCGGCTCGGTGTCCCCGGTTCCGGTGGTGCGGGGGCATCCACACACCCCCTACCAGGCCCTCCTCTCTCTCCCCATTCCACCTCTAAGTCACCTCCTGGGCAGCCAGGCTCTGATGCATCAGCACTTATCTCTGCACAGCTCAGCCCCCCCCTGCCCCGGCCTTCTCTGCACAGTCACACTGAGGTCAGAGAGCCCCCAAGGAGGGCAGAGGTTGGGCTCAGAAGCTCCCTTTCCACATCCAGCAGACTGTGGCTCAGCCTTAAACACAGATCCATGGGGCGGCAATAGAACAGCGGGGCCTCAATCTCGAAATCCGCCCCGCAGAAGAATGTGAGCAGAGAGTCGTTTGAAAAGATTAGCTCAGCTCAGGGAAAGAGTATGTCACTTCCCAAGAGGCCGTACAGGAGCATAAGCCAGGCCTAGGGCTGGGCATTCACACCCACACACATGCCACATTGAAAATTACCGCCACACCTTCGTACCGGCATGAAATCAGCGAACTATGTAACTCTTAACATACAGTTAATGTGAAATATGGAACACTGGTAAAGGTGGAAAGGGTATATTTTAGACATTTGGGGCTTTATTTTTTTTAAAAAGACAAAGGAGCACATTTTGCCTCAGTGCAGAAGTTTGATAAATAAGACGATGGCTGTTTATTTATTGATCCGCTTGCTGGCTTTTCTGCGGCACGACATCCCTGGTTCCCGGTACGGACCGGCCAGGTCGTCTTATTCCTCATTGTCACATTTTCTGCATGATCACAGAAAAGCACGAAAACTCAATATGGGCTGCAGGAAAGCCTTTTCAGTTATGACAACTTGTAGGACAATGGTCAATTCTGCAGAAGAAACAAAAACGTAAGGCGCATAGATCAGAGGCTCTAGGGACTTTCAAAATCAGACAACAGACGACGGGAAGCCAGAGGTCCTATTTGAGGACTGTCAAGGCACACTTTCTTAAAACATCACCCAAGATTTCATCCAGACTTTTCATCATTTTCACCCTGCAATCATCTTAGCCGAGAAAATAAAATCTACTTTTCTCCTGCACCTTCTTCCAAAGAGGAATGTTTTTCAGCCTGACAGCAGGACAATACGAAAAACCATCATCGCTCTCTTCGTGAGTTTCTGCACTCTGGTGATACTGAACACGTAATCATTTATTGTTGTTGTTGTATTTTGGATTTTCCCATCATAAACAGGTTGTTCACATATTTGAATTCATCTAATTGATGCTGCCGTTTAAGACTCATTTTACAAAACATTAAGAAAGTATTATATATGATATATAGATTGAGAGATCTGGTCTTATATGGATGTAACTTATCTCTGGGTCCAAGATTTATGCTTCTAAATGTTTATTTAATTTTTTATTTATCTTGAAGCCACATATCCTGGTGAAGGTCATGGGATTACACCAGTATCTTTTGCATTATCCTGTAACATGGATAATAATTAGTAATAGCAAAAACAACAACAATAGAAATTATATTAACAATAACAACAGCAATGATAATCATCAAGCATTTTCATTATTATTGTTGGGCAGCACAGTGGTCCAGTGGGTCCCTGCGTTCGCGTGGGTTTCCGCCAGGGACTACTATTTCCTCCCACAGTCCAAAAACGTGCAGGATAGGTTGATTGGTGGTTCTAAATTGGCCCTGCGTGTGTGTGCACCCTGCCGTGTGTTGGCGACTGCCCAGCGTTGGTTCCTACCTGCGCCCTTTCGTTCCCGGGATAGGCTCTGGTACCCACAACCCCAGTTGGGATTAAGCGGTTTCAGAAAGTGGATGGATTATTATTATTACAAAGATGATACTATGAGCCTGACAGCTTGTCCTGCCAGCCGATTATAACAGAGCCACAAAATTTAGTTCCTAAAAAGCAGTAACAGGTTTTATGGGATGACACAGAAACTCTGGACTTCCTGATCTCTCCCAAAACTAGCCTGGAAGGCCGGACCTGAACCGCAGGTTTGAACGGAGAAGGCCGCATGCCTTGCTGTAGTGCTTAAATTTAGCGTGCCGATTTTATGGCGCACCTCAGAAATCGGTCCAAAGATGACGGCTGGCCTGATTAAAAACAAATTGCTTTCAAAGCGGCCGCTGGTGTCCGCAGCCTCGGATGGTGACGTGATGGTTATCCATCCTAATTTCATAGCTGCCAGTGAGGCCTCCTTCCAAGTACTTGCACCACTTGACGATGATACGACCGACCGCCTGCTCTTCCTCTTTGCTCCCGTTAGCTGATTGGCTACAAAGCCGAGGACAGCGCTAACGGAGGGGAAACCAAAAACCTGTGGCTAACGCATGTGCGGCTGCTAAGCTACACATCTCCCAATATTAGTTACTCCATGCATTTGCAGTATTACGTTACATAGAGAACTCCATAAAGACATAGGAGTAGCCCAACATGAAACAGGGGGCAGGTGATCTAGGTGCTGAACCAGTTGTTTCAGTATTCATCGATATTAAAGGACTTTGACTAGAAAAGCACTGACTCTTTGCAGTTAGAAAACACTTCCATATGCTAACATAATAACTATCTAGTCCAGTGGTTCTCAATCCTGTTCCTGCCCCCCCGCTAGAATATTTTCATTCCAACCCTACTTTAACCAGGCTTATATGGTCCTTAATAGGCTAATAATGAATGGGGCAGGTTGCAAGGTTGGAATGAAAACATTCTGGCAGTGGAGGCACCAGGAACAGGATTGATAACTACTGATCTAGTTCAAGGTGTAGCTCGCCTCCTGGGATAGACTCTGAGTTCCTTGGGTATGTCTGCACTGGATAAGCAGTGGTGGATTTATGGATGGATGGATGGATGGATGGATGGATGGATGGATGGTTAACATTTTGGTTACAAGAAATAATGTCACAAGAAGGTTCGATACACTGCAGTCTTTCAGCCAAAATGGACTGCCTGCATGTTGGTCAGGATACCCTAGGCCAGTGTTTCCCAATCCGGTCCATGGAGACCCACAGACAGTCCATGTTTTTGCTCCTTCCCAGTTCCTGGCTGTGGGTCCCTGAGGACCAGATTAGGAAACACTGCCCTGGGCAATAGGATTGACATTAACAGATCCCTGAAACGTGAATCTGCTGGTCATCTAACAGATCAACATGAGAAGCTCAGTGAGTACAGCCTTCCAAGCTAAAGGCTGCTTTGCTCCACTCACCAAGTACACTGGTGTGATCGGCCTACACCACCAACCACACACAGGTATCCAAAAACAACAAATCGATGGATACTTCTGCGGTGTAAAAGTAACAAGAAGTGTTTTCATAATCATCCAACGCAACACAAAATGAGTGTGCAGAACCTTAAAGAAGAAAACACCAAATGAGGACCAGAGATCTCAGCGCCGTTTCCTTCTAAATCAAATTCTGACCGATAAGTCAGCTTAGCTATAAAGAGAGTTTGAGGAGAAGGTCACAAGAAAATACTGCAAGATGACAGCTGACGTGACATTGGTCACAAGATCTCACAAAAATCAATAACATTCCAGCCAACAACTCAAGTTGCTTTATTTATTAACTTTTGATCTCCATATCAAATCAAGGCAGCCTAAACAGCCCAGAAATTAACTGCAAAAGCACAAGAATTAAACGGCCCTATTATTATCCTATAATTTATCATGAACATAACAGGCAGCATGGCATCGTTTTCACTCATTTCATTAATAGGGAGGATGACACAGGGAATCTCAGCATAAACAATAGGGAAGCAGGGCTATATTTAGAGAGCAAATCAAAGCTGAGGATTTCTCAAGGTCACGGCTGAGCTGTGGCAGGGATACGGCGCTGCGGTACTACAGCCCACCCAGCGGCCACCTGTACGGCCAGTACCGCCGTGCCAGCCCGGCCGACCACGCTCAGCTGGGGCACGCGTGACCCCGGAGAGTTAAACCTCCACAGGGCCACTCCCACAGACCTTCAGAGCGCGATTACGTCACCCCCGGCACAGCAGAAGTGCATGCCGCGTCTGGGCAACAGATCCACACAGTGCTCCGGTTTCACTCTCCCTCCTTCCCTCTGCTGTAATAATAAGCCCATGATAAATTCTGTCCCAGCTGGGAACACGGCGTTGCTCGGATTTTCTGTCTGGGCGATTATATACCTTCGGGAAAGGTCACGTGATCTGACACGGTAATCACAATTCATAAACCGAGGGAACGACAATGTGGCAAATCCTACAATCGCTGCGGATTCGCCTGCCCATAGCTGCGCAGAAAGGATCCTTCTGACAGAGACGATCACACCTCTGAATCTGCTGCTTCCCAGCATCCTCCAGGAGCAGAATCGCCACACACGCAGTCACACAGCAGTCAAAATGCTCCTCTAAAATGCACCTCCTTCAAGTGACATCCTCTTCAGTGAATAAAGGTACATAAATAAAATACATATTTTAAGACCCTGAACTATTACCCCGCTACAGGCTCGTTGGAAAACAGCTTTAGTCCAAGAGCCACAGCCAGCTTAAATTCGTTCAAAGCAAGGTATTAAAGCACATGTGCTACTCAGAATGCGAGCATGAAGACGCAATTCAGAAGTACCTCACATTGCTTACCGCTCTGAAGGCGTTTGCAAGAAAACATAAGATCTGGGCTCTTATGTACAGTTACTGTTGAATTCTACAGACCATGGAGATCATATCAAGTCAGAAAAGGCTACACATTTCCAAAAAAAAACCCCAAAGTAATTCCTCCAAAATCTCTTCTGGGATAAGCCATCATTGACAGGCTTCCAATGGAGTATAGTACAGCACATCGTCACAAAACCTCAGATCCTCAACAGAAAAATATCATCCCTGACTTTGACATAGAGCAGAGGTACAAGACGTACCTCTTTATAAAACAGGAGTATTCTACATGTCTATTCAGTGTTTACCGTTTCCGAAGTTTATAACTCAGTCTTTGCCAAGGCACTCAGCCGGTAACTGTAGTAACCAGAGATAACTTAAGGAAAAAGATAGCGGAATACCATAAGCATCACAGAGTCACCAAACCCTACAACAGCGTTAAGTGGTTAGCTAAGTATTCTTATACTCTGACTCCCTGTTTTAAAAATGATTCTTAAAATTCAGGAGGAATCTCATCTACCTACATTTATCTTGTTTTTTTACAGGTTATCAACTAGGCTCTCATGCCCTCTCCTCCCAATCCAGTCCACATTTTTGTTCTACCATCTACACACCTGATTTTAATTTTCAACTAAGTATGCAGTCCTTTATTAGCTTTATTGCTGGAACAAAAATGCAGACTGGCTTGGGGCAGCGATGGGGTTGAAGACCTGAGTGATACTCACTGACCCAGGGGTATGAATAGATGCGTCTTGGTCAGTGTCTGTTCTGTGCATCTTGTTACTCTAGCAGACCCAGCCTGTGATCTGTAAACAAGATACCCATATATTTCTTTTCTGCTAAGTAAGGCAAACGGTTCGCTCCAGGAATATATCCCGCGGCTTTACTCAGGTCGGCAACTCAGCACATTTGTGTCTCCTGAAAATCATTACCAGCCACCATGGGGTACAAAAAAACACAAGCCTGGCAAATACTTTGATATTTTCATTCAAGCACCTTCAACTAATGGTTCCACCTAAGGTGACCGAGTAATCCATGTCAGGAGAGACGGTACGAGGGACGACGGCGTTTGTAAACTACCATTTCAACAACATCAATTAAAAGGACCCGGATTTCACTTTAGCGCTGAGATGTTGCTGTGTGCGGATCGGTCAGTCTCCTATAATCACGTATGTGTATCAAATGTTAATGGGACACAGCTGGACGAGTCTCTCAATCAAGGAAACAAACCAGTAAAAGTACAAGACGAACCAAACAATTTAGCCGAGCACAGGAGCCTTTCAGTTTTAAAGTAGTTTGTAAAAGCTGAAGTAGCTCTTAGTGCCCCCCCCTGACATGGATCAGCTGGTCACACCAGCTCCACTGGAGACCATTGCAAGCCACTTCAGAGATGGAGACATTGACCTACACAATAATTCGACATGAACGTCCAGCAATTAATTCCAAATGATGGACTTTAATGGCATGGCAACACGACCTTAACATCACAGCAGCGTCCAATAAACTTTATAAAACTGCACACAATTTAAAATGCTTGTTGAACGAAAACAGACAAATAAATACTGTACTTCTGCTGCTGAATACGAGCTGACGATAACAGGGCAATGCTACGCTGTACCTGTGCCTAGAAGTGAGCATGTGGCCGTGTGTGTGTCCATACAGAAAATGGGAAGTTTACGATACATTACGAAGCCGCTCCTAGCGCCAGGCCACCTCACCGTTCATGCCGTTGTAGATGCTCCTGTGGTGGGGTGACAGCTCATCTCCGGCCGGCCTCCTCGCCGCCATCTCCCTGCCCGGGCTACCGAACTTCACGTGCTCCGGACTGCTGGCGTACTGCAGCCTGAGCGACTCCTGGCTGCCCCCGCCCAAGCGGGCCTTGTGCAGCAGCTCCGTGGCACCGCCCAGGGCTTGCTTGGGCTCGGGGCTGCCACACCTGCTGCTGATGCTGCCTCTGTGCTTGTGGAACTGCTCCGGGCTCCCGGGCGCCGACCCGAGAAGGTGCTTTGGTGATAGCGTCTCTGTGCTGTGCTTGGGGTGCTGCTCCGGGCTCCTGCGGCCCAGGACCAGGCTGTGCTTCTCGGGACTCAGTCCCCGCAGGGACTTATGGTCTGGGCTGGAGATGGAGCCACCACGTGGCCTGGAGGGCTGGGGAAAGGTCAGAGGGTAATCGAGACTGGTGCTCCTGTGCCTGCCAGGATGCTCTGGGATAGCCCCCTCTCCCAATCCCCCTATTAGGTCCTTGGCTTTCTGAATATGCTCGGGACTGCCTCCCACAGGAGCAATCAGGAGCTGCTGCTTGTGATGCACATGATCAGGGCTGTCAGTGCTGCCCCCGCTGGAGGTGCTGCTGCCGTCGCCCACGTCCCGCAACAGCCCCGCCCCGGGGACGGTCAGACTGCTCTGGCTGTCGATGGAGTTGCGGCAGCCCGCCGTTCCCGGACCAAGCCCCCCGATACCCCCTGGCCCCTTCTCCTCGTCCAGCATGAGGCAAAGCTCCTTCAGCTCCAGGTTCTCCCTGATCACCTCCTCCTGGCGCACTTCCAGCTCCTTCAGCTTCTGCAGGTAGAGGGTCACCTCCTTGCGCATGATGCTGGAACTGTAGCGCCCGAGGCGCTGCCACTCCCGTGACACCCGCTTCCCCTTCTGCCGGTCGTCGTCCAGGAAGCAGCACAGGTCACGCAGCTCCTGGTTGTCCTCCTGCAGTTTCTGGTTCACGTCCTGCACGTAACGAGAAAAGATGGCGATATAATTAAACGATCCGTGGAAGACCTGAAGCCACAAGAGGGAGTGGCACGAGAGCTCGTGCCACCCATTTTACCTGGCTCCTTTGCAGAAACGTACATTCCTTCACACCCCTTCATATACGAGACTTATTCACAGTCATCCTCTGTGACCTTCTGTCTCGTGTCAGCTGATTGGGTGAAATTATTGTTCTTTTGTGTCAGAGATCCTTATTGGTTAATCACAATCTGGCTATTTACATTAATGAACAATCATTTTCGAACATAAACCATTCAAATCACCCCCACAATGGAACAACATCAAGCCTTATTCATAGCCTCCTCATTAGTCCTGTTATGTAATACATAATGTAACTTGGCACAGAAGCTATTGCCCAATAAGCATTTATATATTTCTATTCCGAGCCTTAGCATTGGAAAATGTTACATAATGTATTGGTCTTTTTGCTAGGTAAAGAACGTGCACAACATAAACTCCTACAGCAGGCATTTCTAGCACTAACTTGTGGGTTTCAGTCTAGCACATTATACTACGATTCTTGGCATGATTTTAAGATCCTTTACATTTAGTATTCAACTTCAGAGGTAAAGCCGATCACAGTATTCAAAAACTGCTCAAAAGACAACAGGTGCTCTTCTAGCGTAGGCTGAGCCAAGTTCTTGGCAGTAGCTGACGGTAATGCAGCAAATGTTCAGTACAGCATATATTAGTGTCCATAGTTCTGATATGCGTTTCCGTGCCCTTTTCATTTTGACATGCATCACAGCTTTTCTTCACAAGTAAGCAACCACGCAGCACCCATCGCGATCTGTAAAATCTCGACTAAATCCAAATATTTGCCTTGTTGACGCGTTTCACTTAAATTACTTGGAAATTTAAAAAAGATTTGGAATTCATTACTAGGTTTGCGCAGATATTCTTAAAGCGTAGTTTTTCACCTATTATCTGAATCTATCTTTAGTGTATTGCGATGCATTACATGGTCTTGCTGTGTGGATCTTCTAATGATGCTTCCGTGTGGCGGCTCACCTTCAGTCCTCTGATCTCATTAAGGTGCAACTGGAGACTGCGGTTGACCTCCCGAATCAGGTTTCCGTGGTCCAGTATGATGCTCATCTTCTCGGCTTCCGCCCTTCGCAAACGCCGCACCAAGTCCTCTTTGCTCCACTTCAGCAGATCCTCGTCCGACAGCTTGGAGATGTCTTCCGCCGGACTTTCTGCACTGTTAGACATCGCTTGCTGTGGCGGAGGTTGTGGTTGTGTGGGTTTCTCCATCAGCACAATTGCAACGATGATACAAAAGCAAACGATGTTTAAGCGAAGGCTGTCAACCTGTACTCTTGTTCAACCTAAGTCGTTTTACGACGGCGAAACTGTGCGATTCATACGTGTGGCATGGTCTCTCCGCAACCCATCTTCGCTCCTGTTTAACGGGGATAAAATAGCACGCAAAATGCAACGGCGTATTTAGAAAAAATGATGAGATTTCCTGACTGAGATTGTCTCCTCTATAGATGACATTATAAATAGTCCTTGGGAAGTTCGCCGTTCAGAAGGACTTGTGCATGCCCCGCCTAGAGAAGAGCGCGTCCCTGCTTAGAGGGATGCTGCCGTGCATGGCTCCCGCCCCACGCGCTGCCTCTCCGCCGGTGCATTGAGGTGGGTGCAGCCCTGGCTGTGATGACATGGGCAGGGAGACGGCGTGACGGCAGCCGAGTAGCCAGTAGACTGCTACATGGTACAGAGCTCCCACTCTCTCCTCTCTCTTCCCCCTCTCTCTCTGCTTTGACAGAGCACTCCAAATACGTTAGTGGTGCTAGGAAGTAAAAAATTAGGATAGGTTGGTGTCCAGCGCCATCTACAGAATACACGACACATTTTCCCCGACCGCTAATAAACATTGTATGTTATTGTCTTGATCGGCTGTTGCTTCTTAACATGTTCATTGTGATTCGTACAGATGTTGGTTGTTGTTTCCTCTCATCAGC
>JAODJX010000112.1:1188358-1210005 GCA_026776945.1 Isichthys henryi
CACAGTCCAAAAACATGCTGAGGCTAATTGGAGTTACTAAATTGCCCGTAGGTGTGCTTGAGTGAGTGTATGGTGTGGGAGTGTGCCCTGCAATGGGCTGGCCCCCCATCCTGGGTTGTTCCCTGCCTCATGCCAATTGCTTCAGGGATAGGCTCCGGACCCCCGCGACCCAGTAGGATAAGCGGTTTGGAAAATGGATGGATGGAATTGCTGTCACTAACTGTTGATGACATTAGGCAGTTATTGTTCTAGCTATATGAAGTCACTGGACACCAGTGAAAGATGATAGCTGCAAGTCTAAGGAGCAAGTGTATTGCATGGGGAGTGTGGTCACTTGGTCAGACCCGCTACTTGTAAAACTAATAAACAAAAAAATGCATCAGCTGGACTTAAAAACACGAGATTCATCAATGAGAATGGAGAGCAACAGAAGCGAAATGTAGTTGTTATAGATCTAAAGAAATTTCACAAGTGAACGAGAAATTTTAATGCAGCTTGGCTGTGCAACGCGGATTATTCACTAAATAGCCAATCTGCGCAAATCAATAAACGCAGCACTTTCACTGTTAACATATTTTAAGTGTGTAGTCAATGTCCATAAAACCCTGCTCAGTATTGTATGTGGGTGTGAGTTGAAGCCATTGTATAGTAATAATTTATAAGGTGATAACCATTAATATATTGCAAACTATATTCTACATAATAAATATCGATAGCATTAAATATTTTCCGAGAACGTAGGTTTTCAACAAAGTTGGTCGCTGTCAACAGCGGCCATTCAGCAGTTTAAAATGCTACGCATATACCTTTGACGTTGAAGTCTATGTTTCTATTTACTTTTACGCCAGTAATGTCAACATCAATAAGAAATAGAAATGTAAACTATGAAGACGTGACGCATCACTCCGTCAGTATTGCCTCTCTGACAGACCTTTCTATCTCTTCCTTTCGTTCGGTCTTTCATTTTAACATTCCTCGCATTTCTGTCCCCTAGCGCTCTTCTCACGCTCCCCTTCGGAAATCTGGCAGGCTCTCGCTTCCGGTGACGTCGAGACGGCCGCCAGCCAATAGAAAACTGCCAAATGAGTCGACACACGTCATCGCCGTTGAGTAGAGGAACCGGCGCTTCTCTAAAAGTCGGCTTTCCTTGGGTGGCCTCCTAGGATCGTCTTTAGCACTTTTTTTGTTGTCTTTTTTTTTGGTAGCACACAGTCTTTTGTGGGGATCGCGGAACTTTTATTACTGATTCGTCCTTATTTACATCTGATTGAAGCGCGCAAGGTAGGTGACTGGTTTTGCGTAACACTCAGTAGTAGGCCGCTGTGGTTTTTCGTGAGTAGACGTTGGACATCCTGGTGAAGTTCCGGCTGTAGTCGAAAACCTTTCTGTCCGTCGGCGATCATAAAATAGTTGTTTTACTGGGAGTGTATCCTGTGTTGTAAGTTTAAACGTTAATCAGACATGGTTAAGCGTATTTAATTCGATTATGAAGCGGTGACTGATGCTTCTTAGCAAAGTGTTTTTTTTTTGCCACAGTGAAACTAGCTGCCGGTTTCACCGTATCTCGTTCTCGCTTTTGCTCTCGTTTCATCACCTATTGAGATCGTGATTATAGGTACAGAAAAGTGGTGGGGGATTTGGGAATTGACTTATATGGGGGGGTTTCCCCCCTAATATGTGTTATACATATTTACCTGTCCTGTTGGCAGTCGGTGAAATCTGATCTCAGGAAACCTGACCTTTCCTTTAGTCGATTGGGCCGTTGTTATTTCAGTTATCCAGCTATGCTTCGTCTCCAGAAGGTGATTCAGGTGTCAGACTGAGACTTGCTGACTGGGGCGCTTGAAATGCACAGTTCGCTGTCAGAGGAGTGGCACAGTCCGTACTGATGTAAAGTGAATTGTGCATGAATGGCATGTCTGAAGACAGTGAATCACCATGGTTGTCTGCTTGACAAAGCAAATATTTGCCTACTTTCGAAGTCGTGGCAAGGGTGTAACTGCGTCTTTGCGCACTTCGCCTAAAAATAGTCGTTACACTTGCAGGACCGGTTCATTTGACGTAGTCTGCTTTGCCTTATATTACAAACTCTTCAGATGCGCTGCAGTGGAATATTCTCCTTCACCTCTACATCACCTAGTTGAGAGAGCCAGGTTGTCCAAGCAAGTAATCAAGTGGTATTGGTTGTTTTTACTAATATGATAGGTATATGAGTTGTGTGTTTTATCTAAAGTTTTCTTCCTCATGATGTTTAACCTTCTGCAACTTTCCGTTTTCTTTCATAGGTGCGACCGGTGAATCTTTTCATGGCAACATATCAAGAGTTCATTCAGCAGAATGAGGACCGGGATGGAGTTCGCTTCAGCTGGAACCTATGGCCTTCCAGTCGACTGGAGGCCACCCGGCTGGTGGTTCCGGTGTCATGCCTGTTCACCCCTTTGAAGGAGCGCCTAGACCTGCCTCCCGTCCAGTATGAGCCTGTCCTTTGTGGCCGTGCCACCTGCAGGGCTGTCCTCAACCCTCTCTGGTAGGAACTGCACTCTTGCATATTTCTTCATCCATCTTGCACTTTTCTTGCTGGGTTTTCTTTTTTTTTTGTCATTGCCAAATTTCCAGAATGCTTGTCTGTAATAAAAACAGTTTTGCTTGACTATAATGGATGTTCTTATCCGACAGTTCTGGTTTTTTTGGTCTTGACTTTAGTTCTTGTCTCATTTGTAGTCAAGTTGACTTCAGGGCTAAGATCTGGGCATGCAACTTCTGCTTCCAAAGAAACCCGGTAGGTATTTCTGCAACTCGCGTTCTATAAGTAATATCCACGATGCACTGGGTTCTTACCAACATCTTTTATTTCATCTTTCAGTTTCCACCCACGTATGCAGGCATCTCGGATGTGAATCAGCCTGCGGAACTAATGCCACAGTTCTCAACAATTGAGTACATAGTACAGGTGAATATGCATGTGCCTTTTGTTGATTATGCCATTAAGGTAGTCCAGTAACATATTGGTGGTCGTCGTATTAATTGTTCCACTTGCTAATTAAAGCCATGGTAAAGAGCAGTAGATTGTATGCGTCGTCCTTATCTGTTGATCATGAAGGTTTCTTTCATTTGAAGTGATTTGTAAATACTACTTGCTTTTCCGGTTCTTGCAGCGAGGGCCTCCGACACCCTTGATCTTCCTGTACGTCGTGGATATCTGTCTGGAAGAGGAGGACCTGCAGGCGCTGAAGGAGTCACTGCAGATGTCCCTCAGCCTGCTGCCCCCCAACGCCCTAGTGGGCCTCATCACCTTCGGCCGCATGGTGCAGGTGCACGAGCTCAGCTGCGAGGGCATCTCCAAGAGCTACGTCTTCAGGGGCACCAAGGACCTTTCCGCCAAGCAGATCCAGGTTAGCAGTTTTGCTTTGGAAGTGTGCAGATGTTGGTAGGTGCAAAGCTAAAAAAAAAAAAAAAAATTCATACTACAGATCTGTGATCCAGATGAGACAGGTTCTAGTCTTTCAGCTAGATCTGATCTAATTATAATAAAACACCCTATGGTTGTGAGGGAAAACTGGGTTAAATTTAAAAAACCACTTTCCTAATTAGGCCAATTGCTGTGTTCCAGAATATGTAGTTTCCAGAGGCAATTACCCATTGCTAATTTTCCCGGCTGATTTTTGTTTTTCTCATAGGAAATGCTGGGTCTGATCAAACCGACGGTAGCAGGACCGCAGGGACACCCAGTGGTACCTCAAGATGCACATACCAGCTGCAGGTATGATGCAGGGCGTGTTTTTTTTTTTTTAACCTTCTGCCTTCAGTTGAATTATTTGGGGATTAGATGTACAGTATCAGTGAGTACAGGTCTGCAGCTCTGTTTGGACCAAGCGCTCCAACTTTCTCAAACACTAGGTGCAATTTTTTTTGGCATTTATTGGTTTGTTTCTCTGTGCCTCATCTTGGGCAGATTCCTTCAGCCTGTACAGAAGGTGGACATGAACCTGACAGACCTTCTCGGGGAGCTGCAGAGGGACCCCTGGCCCGTGGCTCAGGGCAAGAGGCCGCTGCGATCCACAGGCATTGCTCTGTCTATCGCCGTGGGACTGCTGGAGGTACAACAACCTCTTACATCACTTGGCACTTACTGAGATAAATCCCATGATTGAACTTTCTGTTTATGTGTGTGATCTCTATAATTTGTTGGTCGGTTTTGCACCAGTTGCACCAAATCACACTTCTTTGACATTAGTATACATTAGGCTGTATTAATAATGAGGCTCTTACTGTAATATTTTGAAAAGTTCAAGACACAATGGTGTGGTTCTATGCTAGTAAATAGGTTATATGATCACCCCATTGACCAGAGCTTTCTTCCCATTACCAGGGCACATTCCCCAACACAGGGGCTCGTGTGATGCTCTTCACGGGGGGCCCCCCAACTCAGGGCCCGGGGATGGTAGTGGGGGACGAACTGAAAACCCCCATCCGCTCCTGGCACGACATCCAAAAAGACAATGCCCGCCACCTGAAAAAGGCCACCAAGGTTTGTTATGGTGCTCTTGGGTCTGATAACGTACACATGTTCTTCGGTGGAGAACCACCTTCAATGAGTTCATGCTGGCATGTGACGCTCTGATTGTGATCCACAGTACTACGAAGCCCTGGCAAACCGTGCGGCCGTGAATGGACACTGCATCGACATCTATGCCTGCTCCCTCGACCAGACAGGCCTTCTAGAGATGAAGTGTTGTTCCAATCTCACTGGGTGAGTCCCTCTTTGCAATTTCCTAGCTCCAGGTGCTCAATGCTTGTATCTGGGGGGGGGGGGGCATTCGATTTTGGTTCATTTAGACAAATGACTTGACGTCACAGAGTCTGTTATGCTCACCCTGTCTGTCCTCTGTCTTAGGGGGCACATTGTAATGGGAGACTCCTTCAACACCTCGCTCTTCAAGCAGACCTTTCAACGAGTCTTCAGTAAGGATTTCAACAATGAGTTCCGCATGGCCTTTGGAGCCACCATGGAAGTGAAGGTAAGGGGAGCTCTAGTCGTCAGTCTCCACGGTGATTTTGTTCGCTTTCTTGGACTGCCATGTGGTTCAATCCCTTCCATTTCAAAGCTATATGTGTGTGTGTTTCTTCTTCCCAGACTTCAAGGGAGCTGAAAGTGTCTGGAGCCATCGGTCCTTGTGTCTCACTGAACAGCAAGGGTCCTTGCGTGTCGGAGAGTGTAAGTTTTCCATTATCTGTATGTTCTTAACCTGTAGACAGTCAAAATATAGCTACTATGGACTGGTAGTTGGTGTCCGGATGGTGACTTGGTCCCTATTTTGCAGGAAATGGGCATCGGTGGCACCAGCCAGTGGAAGATCTGTGGCATGAACCCCTCCACCACACTGGCTCTCTACTTTGAGGTTGTGAATCAGGTAGGGGCATCGGCTCACTATGTACTTTGACTGGCTGGCTTCAGGCACTTCAGAATCCAGCGCCTCACTCTCTGCTCCCTGTTTCAGCACAACGCTCCGATTCCTCAGGGGGGTAGAGGAGCAATTCAGTTCGTCACGCAATACCAGCACTCCAACACACAGAGGAGGATCCGCGTCACCACCATCGCCAGGAAGTGAGTTTCTCAGAAGCCACACATCATGACTTTATTTCTAGATCTTAAACAGGGATTTAGCAAGCTGTAGTTCTTTTCAAACAATTTTGTGCCCTATTTAATTCACATGGAAAGTTTCCATCCCATTTTATCCCTGACTTGGTGCCTCTTGTATTGAACTGATGTTTCTCCTGTTTGCGTGCTTCCAGCTGGGCAGATGCACAGTCACAGATTCAGCACATTGAGGCGTCTTTCGACCAGGAGGCATCAGCAGTGCTGATGGCCCGGCTGGGTGTGTTCCGTGCCGAGTCTGAGGAAGGGCCAGACGTGCTACGCTGGCTGGACAGGCAGCTCATTCGGCTGGTGAGCACTCTTGGTCACCCTGCAGTTCACAGCTGACACTAGGACCAGCCATCTCAGTGGAGTTTAAACCACATCTCCCTGGACTAAAACATCAGCCAGCATGAAAACAGCTGTCCAAAACACTTAATGCTGAAATTTTTCTTTTTTAAACAGTGCCAGAAATTTGGACAGTTCAACAAGGATGACCCCAGCTCCTTCCGGCTTTCCGAGTCCCTCTCCCTGTACCCACAGGT
Source organism: Isichthys henryi (assembly GCA_026776945.1). NCBI lineage: Eukaryota > Metazoa > Chordata > Actinopteri > Osteoglossiformes > Mormyridae > Isichthys > Isichthys henryi. Next base: position 1,194,539 of record JAODJX010000112.1, read on the forward strand.
ACCAGCTGTTCACAGATGCATCAGAGTCAAAAGATCATTAAGATTCCTGTTTTCAGAAAGAATGAATAAATTCAGCATCTGACGCATTCCCTCTGCCGCTCTGTCTTCCAGTTCATGTTTCATTTGCGGAGGTCACCGTTCCTCCAGGTGTTCAACAACAGCCCTGACGAATCGTCATACTACAGGCACCATTTCATGAGGCAGGACCTGACACAGTCGCTGATCATGATCCAGCCGATCCTCTATTCATACTCCTTCTACGGACCTCCTGAGGTGAACTTTCTGCCTCACTTTTTGATTATTCCATTGCTGGCTGGATACCAACTCCATGAATGTCACCCCGGCAACATGGCTTGATATTTGTTTTTTTGTGTGTCATAGCCAGTGCTCCTGGACAGCAGCAGTATCCTGGCAGATCGTATTCTGCTGATGGACACCTTTTTTCAGCTTGTCATCTACCATGGCGAGGTACTATTCAGTAACGCACACCAACGTTGTTTGGTTGCCTTGACGTGTTATGAGGTAATGAATCTTTGCGGTCTTTCTGGCACTTACCGATAACATGATGTCTTCCATTCAGACCATCGCTCAGTGGCGCAAAGCTGGATACCAGGACATGCCCGAGTATGAGAACTTCAAACAGCTGCTGCACGCTCCCCTAGATGACGCCCAGGAGATCTTGCAGACGCGGTTCCCCATGCCCCGTTACATCGACACTGAACACGGCGGATCCCAGGCCCGATTTCTGCTGTCAAAGGTCAACCCATCCCAGACTCACAACAACCTCTACGCCTGGGGCCAGGTCAGTTGATCATGTGGTGTTCTCCTGGGCTTTACAGATGGTTGTCAAAGGACTTTTGGGATTTTTTTAAGGTGGGGGGGGGGCATAATTCATAGAGGGTCAAACCTTATTAGCCAACTATGTTTTGAATTAGTGATAGGAGGGTGCACCCCTGGGGCCAGTCAGCTTTCAGCTTGGGCTAGTTCATCTCTCTCCACCCCTCTATTCACCCCTGCTTGTCTGGTAGTCTACCCAGATACCTGACGTTCTTCTTGTTAGCAGGAATCTGGAGCACCCATTCTCACGGATGATGTCAGCCTTCAAGTGTTCATGGATCACCTGAAGAAGCTGGCTGTGTCCAGTGCAGCGTAATACCAAATGGAAGGATTTCTGAACAGGAGGAGCCGTCTTCCACTCCCTTGGACTCATTGACATTTCAAAACCTTAATGCTTTACAGTGTTGACGAGACCTATGACCTCTGCTGTAAAACAAGTTGTCTCAATATAACTTGTGGGAATGATTCTTTTAAAGGACTATGCTTTTAACATTCCACTATAGCCTTTAGATATCTAATTTCCTAACTTTGTTCAAAGAGAGAATTTGAGCAGTTGACCTTTGGCATTTTTGCTAAAACTAATGTATGTGGAAGGAAACTGTGATATTGTCATTTCTCGATGGTATTTTATGGAAGCAGAGAAGGAAATGATTTAAATGTAGAAATACCAGTGTTGTCATGTCTTTCAAAAAAACTATTTGAAATTACTGTATGTTTAATACTTTGGTTTTTGTGTTAATACTATAAAAGTTATGATCTCTCGTATTCTACCTTGATAAATGTCCTATTTAAATAATGCTATGGATTAAAAAGTATAGTAATTGACAGTCTGTGTTCGCTTTTAATTATAACAAAATGCTTAGACCTGATCTGCAATCCAAATACTCATGGGAGCACATACTCATTGTTACTCCTCCTTTTGTGTCTTGCACTGTATGAATAGCAGGTCAGCACACAGCAGCACCGGTGAGGACTGCTGACATTCATATTAAGACGGGTTGTTGTGGTTTCATTACAGCAGCAGAGAGAGCAATAATCTTGCCACTGAGGCACCTAGTCTGTGTCTCCCAGAAGGTAATGTCTCTGGGCTACTTAGGAAGTATGATTCAACACGAAAAGCTGAAACAGGGCTGAACCTCCCACGTTGGAGATGTGAAGAATTAGTGCTTCTCATTCAACCACTGTGTTGTGGTTTTTGTATCTCTCTCTTTTTTTTTTTTTTTAGCTGCATTTCCATCAAGTAACACTACTGGTTTAAGATAAAAATAAAAAAATGTTAACTATGCTTTATAAGTAGGTGTGTCTCGATCTACCTCGTGGGATTGTTGTAGCCCACTTGGATATGAGTAGTTCAATCAAGGAGGGGTTTTGAGCAACTGAAAGAGTCTAATTTTTAGGGATCATAGTATAACGTTCGTAGTGTAGCTTCGTGGGCGAATTAAATGCAATGTCACTTCAGGTTTTATTTTCATAATATTTTTCGTGTTTCGATACATAAATAGCCTATCTTCCCTGACTACTGGCACATAAGATATTTTATTTATATTATTTATTTTTTTTATCATCTGACGAATCTCCCGATTTCATTCTCACGCCAACATTTTGTGCCATGCGTCAATTTCGACATACGACCTGTCTATCGGAACTGAACGCAGTCGTAAGTGGGGGGCTGTCTGTATAGGCCCACGTAGACCCACGTGATCCGCAGAGCTGTTCCAGCTGACCAATTAGAATGAGCATCATCACATTCAAGATGGCAGCGTCCGTCAATAAAGTGGAATGATGTCGGTCATTACGCCCTTGATTTCAACTTCTTCAATTTAAGTGACGATTCAAATAGTCGTGCTGTAGTGCCATCTGTGATACATTAAGTAATATGAAGCCGCAAGATCTGACGAGGTGGAACGCCGGTGTGTCGCTGTTGTACGCCGTGGGCATTTGGACTATGTTTGGCACTTACGCGTATTACCATACGTATGTATGGCCACGTAAAAAGGACGAGCCACAAAACACCAATGGTAATTACCAGTTTTTCGCTACACTTTAATTTTGGGAATGTACTGTCTCATATAAGTTTTATGTTAATGTTTCGTTACGGCTTAGCTAGTCTGACTTCCTCGTGCACCAGATTATACTCTGACTTTAATTTACATATCCCCATATACCATTTTGTGTGTTGTGATGCATTGTGTGAAGTATTAACATGTGTTGCATTTTCAGAATTCGCTGTGCCTGGAGAGGAACTGAACGATTATGCAACAGAATATGACACTGTTAAAGAAGACAAGAAATCAAAAGAACCATTTGTTAGAAACACTGTTGTTTACAGGGAAAACTTTATTCCTTACTCTACAAGAGCTATCCGCTTTCTTAAATCTTTCGTTGGAAGTGAAACCAATGCACCAGAAAGCCAAACAAATGAAAAGTGATTTGGCACGTCTTTGAGTTTTAAGACATGCAGATCCCCTACACAGACACCGTAAGCTATTACTTGGAGATCATGGACAGAGTGCATGCTGAAGGTTCAGCCATCACTGTGGAACGGCAGTATGATCTTAGAGACCTTTATGCTTCGCGGCCTAGGTTGTCTAGATCATCAGACACTGGAGGTTGGACACGTACAAAGATGGGTTTGAGGTCTAAATTTAATTGTTCTTTCCATTCAGTAAGGGTCTTCCTATACTTGAAAATGATGGGTTTTTTTTAACGATAAAATTGTGTAGTTTAAGAATATAAAGGTGTTTATAATTCTTTTAACAACTTAAATTGCTGTAATACAAAGAGGAACTTTAAACATAAACGTGTGTGCATGAGTTCTTTTATGCGAGTGGTCTACAAAAAAATGTATCAGGGTGTATTTTATGTTTATCGGACACTTCTATTCAAAGTGACATACATTTTTCAAAAATCAGGGTCAGACAGTTCCTGTAGCAACTGGGGATTAAGGAGCTTGACCAAGAACCCAATGGTGAAATCATTTAAACCACAGGATTCCAGTTGACAACTTTCCAATGATGGGTACAGGGACCTGTCCTTCTGAACCAAATGTCATATCGCAGGGTAGCAGCTAGCTTGGAGTCTATTCCAGAAAGCAGAGGGCACACCCTGGACGGGATATCTGTCTATCCCAGGATATACATTTACGTATTATTCTAAGGGAACTTTGAAAACCCAATTCATGTTGGGATACAAATGTACAGCTGTTGGGAGGAAACTCACATGGAAGACATACACATGCAAGGGGCCAGCCACACCCACATTCCTGTAGGTAGGAGGCTATAGTAATATGAATGTAAGTGTTAAGACGTTATTCTGAGTTAAGGAGTGAAAAGAATGAAGCTCAAAAAAATGATATATAATTTCATTTATGAGCTTGATTCTTATAGACAGACAGACAGACAGATAGATAGATAGATAATTTGGTTTTTAGGTGGCCTCAAATGTACATTTGTTTAGGTTACTCTGTGTGAATCATTCTTTGTGACATCCATATATTCTCTTCTTGTAAAACAGTTCATGCTTGTTTACATGCATTTTAACAACGTCTAAGAAAGACAACAGAAATCTACATTCATTCTAATACAAAATGGCACACAATGGCGGAGAGGATTTGGTTATTTTTAATAAATCTTCCTAAGTTACTAAAATACATGCAGCATGTGAACGTGACCTAGAAATAACGTGTGATGTTCTCAACTTCCTATAAAATATGAATATGTTTGGTAGAAATGGATATGCAAATTACAGATGAGTACGTGGCATTTTCTCACAAAGCAATAGTTCTCTTATTAGATACTTGTATAAATAGTTGCGTGTTGCTACCGATTGGTATTCAAGAGTTAAGCAATCTGTTCTTAATCTTAAATCTGTCACGGACTAGAAGGAAATGAAGGAAATGTATAGTCAGCTTGCGACTCACGTACATTCAAAGAATAACTGGTATAAATGTATGTGAACGTACATGAAAACCATGTGACATGGAGAGCCTACACAGCTCCAAACTGAGCTGAGCAAACTCTGGAAGGGGTCAGCATGACCCCTGAATCACCACGTTGTCCAGACTCACCTATATTTTATATATAGCGTGCCTCTAAACCACAGTGTGCAGTACAGGTGGCTGAGTGTGTAGACTACTCTCCAAGAGGACAATAACCCCTGTCTGACCAAGAAATAACGTATTCTTTGCTAAATATTTCTAAATTATAGAAAAATACAACAAGGACAAAAAAGAAAAATTATTAAAACGACACACGAGGTAACAATGATGTATTACCCATACGTCCGTCTTCCAGTTGCTACTGCTTGTCAGGGTGTTCATCTTGCCATTACATTTTTTTACTATGATTAGTTAGAAAAACATCAGTTTCCATTCATTCAATGGTCAGACATTATAAATTAATGTGAATTCATATTCTGCGGTATCAGCTAGGGTTTCCAAACGCGCATCTAGTGTGACAGTCGGCTTCGATCAGGACTCTGACGTTCACGCAAAAAATCTTACAGCAAATCTATATTTCCATTACAAACCTAAAATTAGCTACATCAAAAGCGCCGGGTAGTTTGCAAACCCTACATACTATAATTGTTACATATATGTAAATGTGTGTGCAAACTTACTCCAACCAGTTGAGCAAAGTTGGCAACCCTGCCGTATGGTATTTATATCGCAGTAAATAGGTGGTGTGTAATCAGCCGGCACCCCAGTCATGGCGGCGCGCCGCGCCGGCAGGCCTGCGCAGGAGTCGGGGGAGTGTCTATTCCAGCTCCCCGCAGAGCGCCTTGGCCAAGAAAGCCGTGCTGGGCGGAAACGTAATCTGTAGCCTGCTGTCGTGTGGGTAAGAAGGAAGGTTAAATATCCAAATCATGAAAGCGATCATTCAGAGGGTTTGGAAAGCGAGCGTGACGGGTTGGTAATGCACTTCACTCCTTATTTACGTGCGCGGCTCCGCTAGCGTTGCGCGTGGCCGGCAGCTCCGGAGCTGCTTAAACGCCGGCGGTGTATCGCTCGTTCGGCGGCGCATCAATGGGCAGCCGGGCCGGGGCTCTCCAGCCGGCGGTCCCCGCAGGTTAGAGCCTAAACTGGCGGTTTTTAAAAAACTGTTTCACATGTATTGAAATGTTAGTGTCAGACCAGGCAGCGTCGCTTCACTTTATTGCCCGGTGTCAGTAAATACCGGGCCAGACTAGGTAAACTGGAAGCAAAACATGACGGCTTTTTAACTCTTTATATACGTATAATATAACGCCGCGATTCACATTCTTATCAGCTGGCTTTCTTTACCCTGTTGGGGTGTGTTGGTACAGTAATGACGTATATATGGGTCAGCTGCTTAGTTGACTTGTAATAGAATATAATATGATCCCTCGTTATATGGCATGTTACTGCTTCGCCATAGTCTCCGAGCGCGTGTGTTTCGAGTTAAGAGCGGACCGGCTTGGTGCTTTGCCCGGATACGCCTTTAGGGGGCGCACTCGGACGGCTGGAAAGCTCGGCGATGTTGGGGGGGACTCCTTTAGAGGGGTGGGGTGGGGTGGTGTACCATTACCCTGGATGGAGGGTATGCATCCTTTGCTGAAGCGGGATCATATTTGTGTAATTAAGTTTGAAATGTTAAGTGACTTGCAGTAATACGTTTAATCCACTGCTGTATTATATGTTATTAACATACTATTCAACTGTATGTTTAAATTATATGGACATTAAAATGATGTAGGGTTAACGTAGCTTGTTTGTCATGGTTTTAGATAAAGGTACCCCCCCCCCCCACCCACCATAAATGGGAACTGGAAAGAAAACAGAGATGTAGCAAACAAAATAATTCATAATGTTTACATTTTTGCTTAGTTGTGGTGAGGATCAATCCTTATTTCTGGTGAATAGGCGTCCTGAAAGAAGTATGTCCCCTGACTGGTTTTACTGGTTTGTTGTTGGCATTGCAGTTGGAGATGAGCAGGTCAGCACCATCGGCCGTGGCCTCTGCGTCCTGTTGGGCATCTCGGTGGAGGACACGCAGAGGGACGTCGAGTACATGTGAGTGGATTCCCCCATGCAGTGTAGCTGCCCACCAGAAGTGACCCCATCAGGTGGCCCCAATCTCTTCGCCATGGTTCCGTCTCCCTCTCACTTCTCCCTCTGCACTCAGGGTGCGGAAAATCCTGAACATACGGCTCTTCGAAGATGAGAACGGACGAGCCTGGAGTCGCAGCGTCATGGACCGGGAGCTGGAGGTGCTGTGTATCAGTCAGTTCACGCTCCAGTGCTACCTAAAGGGCAACAAGCCGGACTTCCATTCGGCCATGCCGGCTGAACTGGCGCAGCCATTTTACACCAGCATGCTGGAGCAGATGAGGAGCGCTTACCGGCCCGAGCTCATCAAAGGTACGCCCGTCGTCTTCTGTCACCCTGCTGCTACGTGCTGGCCTAAGATCTCTGCTCTTGTCTACCGCGTACTTGCGTGCTAGCTCCGCGCGCTTACATTCTGTCACTTCGTGCACCTTCACCTCGGTAATTAGAATGTCTTCTCGGGATGAAATGTAGCTTGTCTGCTTGTGACGGGGACAGTTATAGGAAGGCGCTTCCTTCCTTCTGAGGTCCTCTAGCTTAGCGTGAGACGAGCTCGTCAGGAACCTGACTAAGAACCGTCTCGGGTGAGGTGGTATTTAACAGGAGCGGGTTGGTGTATGAAAGGCTGAAGTAAAGTCATAAGCACAGTTGAGGTCACGTCTAAGCTAGCAGAAATTTTGCATAATGAGCCGGGGTATGTTTCCAAAAAGCAGATTGGTAAAAAAGTTCCAACTGTGGGAACTTTTGAGAAATGTACCCCTGGTTGTTGGAACAGAACTCCGTCTCTAAACAAGCAGTGGTTATATTTACATTTTAATTTCATTAGCTAATGAGGTTTTTATTTATTTAGCGTGACACTTTTATGCGAGGCAACTGGAGCAATTGGAGGTTGTTTTGCTCTGGAGCCCAACTGTGAAATCAATCTGCTAACCGGCTGACCCTGGGATTTGGACCAATGACGTACTGTATACCCCGCTGAGCCAGACGTCACCAATATTCTTCGAGGTCATGGTTGGTCCATAGCAGTGGGGTGCTTTTATCCAGCATTTACTCTAAGATTATGGATCCTCACCACGCCCTACATAACATCTTGTGAGCTAATGACTGGAGAATTGTTCCCCCCAGTCTGCAAAGTGTTTATAGCCCTGTCTGCCAAGACTCGACTCGCAGAGCCGCCTCCCTGTGTCTGGGGAACATTATTGCCCGTTGAGCCACAATCCTGCAGGTGCCACACTGACATTAAGACGTTTAATCAGATGCTTGCTGAAGGTACTTTTCCATACAGCTTCATCACTGAGGGGATGCATTTCCAAATTTCCTTCCCTTATGTAGGGCAGCCCCTAGCTGCTCTCGGTCCTGTTGTAGTTGCAGTTACACGTCCGTTTTTGCAGCCTTGGTATTGACCCGGTCCCCCAGGGACAGCTGCCTTGGACCTCGGCGTGCCATGCCGGGTTTGCGTGGCCCTCCAGCGTGCTGTGATAGGTCAGGCTACAAGGAATGCGCCAAGACTGAAAGTGGGCCAGCTCACAAGAGAGCGAGCGTGTGGGGCACGCCGTCTGCGTGATGGGGAAGGTGGCGGCCCACACAGAAAATATGATGAGGCTGCACTTTATTCTGAGGGCCAAGCTTAGAAAAGCCCTATTTTCAATCACACTTTCAGGTTTAATGGAGAACTGGGCTGTATGTCTGATGGTTATGATGACGATGATGATGAATATGTTTATCAGAATGAAGGCACCTTTTTAGGTTGGAGGGTATCCGTATTGGTCCTTTCTCAGAAAAATGGGGAATTTGCTGATTTTTTTTGTAAGAAAGATGCACCACAGTGGCAGTGTTGTTCCTGAGATTGTTCAGCTTGTTAAACCTGCACTGATAAATTTCATAATATTTTTTCAATTCCAAGAACATAACAAACATGGAAACACGTGTGCGTCTCAGAGGCTGTAGATCACGAAAATGTGAGTTTGTTGCGCTAATTTGCATTTCACCGATTGTGCAAAGCAGCTATTGGTACCTGCATCGATCAAACAGGTGACGTGCATTTCAGCTGATCACCTCGTAGGGTGTTTCGTTTGTGAGTTTCCTTGTACTCGATGTTAAAGGATCAAGCTTTTTGTCTCCTTGCTTTGAAGTCTGTATTTTCAGTGTGACAGATTTGTCCTATCAAATCGCCATATCTGACTTGCTCTCTGACTTATTCTTGTCTGTCAGATGGTCAGTTCGGAGCGTACATGCAGGTGCACATCCAGAACGACGGACCCGTCACCATCGAGCTGGAGTCTCCCACCGGACCCATGGACTCCAAACAGGTACTGGTCTGATTTTGGGAGTCACTCAGGTGAAAATCTCCTCCGGTTTTAGCAGCGCAACTGTCTACCTCTCTTTGCAAACGCTTCAAATATTGACATTTCAAGAGACTGTGTTGCATTCAAGTACAATAGAAACTTTTGTTTAGGGAAAAGTAGTTTGTGGGTTTAATGCTCTGGGTTATACAGAGATGCAATACACAACAAATACAGTCAAACCTTGGATTGCGAGTAACTTGGTCTGCGAGAGTTTTGCAAGACGAGTAGAAATTTTTTAATTTTAACTTGATAAATTAGCGAGATTTTACAATACGAGTATTATGTATACGCTTTGTCTGCCTAGTGTCATGTAATCACAACTGAGCTGATGGTTCTCTCTCTCTCGCTGCGGGATTGTGGGTAATCGTCTCCCATGCTCAGTCTCAGTTGGCGTGTCTCACTCGTATAGTCAAAATTTTGCAGAAAAGCACCACCCGAATAAGGTCGTAGCAGTGTGAGCGATGAATCTGTTTAACGACAATGCAATGTCCACATTTCCACACAATCGAAAAGAAGGAAAAATCGGCTGTCATTGGATAGGTTCCTTGTTAAAGTCGCGCAAAAAAAATAAGATTCCAGTGAGCCAACAGATAGCAGTGATTCTGTTAGTTATAGTGAAAGTCGTCCTACAAAATTACCCTCCTCTTCTCTCTCTCTCGTCTCCGTCACACCATCCATGATTCTTTTCAAAGGTAAAGTGCAGGTTAATTTATGTATTTTTACTTTATATTTTGTATTAAACATTTTTCTATGAATATTTTTGGGTTATGGAATGAATCATATGAGTTTGTATTATCTTTAATGGGAAAATCGCTTTGATATACGAGTGCTTTGGATTACAAGCACGTTCTTGGAACGAATTATACTTGCAAACCAAGGTACCGCTGTATTAGTTTTTTTTTTGGTTTTTTTGAAGTGCAGGTACCACAGTTATACAGTAGGTGGTGCTATCGTCCTTGCCTCCATCTGCTGAAGCTGTCCCACGTTATCAGATTGCCACACTGTAGATATACCTCCGTCATGGCTCATGTCAAGAGAACACACTGAGGACAAATTTAATTTCCTACATGCCGGTTGGGTCTCCTGGTTTCCCCATGAGGTCTGCGTGTCCATGTGCGTGTCTTGAGGCCGTGAAATGGATTTCCTGTGGATTTCTGAGCTCACTAAAGACTCATCCCATCTGTGTGACAGACCTCGGTTTATTATCGATTGAGACATCTCTGTTGCTAATTGAATCGACCTCTTGGCTTAAAGCCTCCACATTGTACTGTATTTTTGAAGATTTCCCTTGGTTTATGGTCATATCGTGGCTGGCCGGCTTTAAGCGCAGCCCCCACTAAGTTCCCTGGTCTGTCACTGAATATAATGCTCATTCTGGGCCCCGCCCATCTTGATCGCTTTACCGCTGCCTTACCCACCCACTGCTCTTTTATGTTGCTGCTTTTGAGGTCGAAATGCAGAGCGCCAGCCAAGGCGACTCGTGAAGGTGGCATGTAATCGGCGGTGCTGGATCCGGTCCTGCTGCCCATGGCCCGACCGCCCCTCTGGGCCAGCAGGAGTCCAGGGTGATCGAAGGTCCCCTCTTACACACCCGCTCCGTTTCCGTGGAGACCAGCTCGTGTTTTGAGGCCGCTCTAAATATCTTGTTCCCGGTTACGCAATCGGTTGGCCGCCAGGGATGCTGGGATTTGGCCCTCTCTGAGAATCATGCTGCACAGAAATGGAGGCACTGTGAATGGACCTGTAGTTGGCAAAATCTGTGTTTGAATTAATTCTTTGATCAAAAAACTTTTTCAAACCTAAATAGTCTTAAGTGTCGTAGTATTTGATCGGGGGGGCAGTGGGTTTCGCCTGTAATCGGAAGGTCATTGGTTCGAACACCAGACTAGCAGACTGAGCTGGGCCCTTATCCCCAAGATCCAGTCAGTTGAGTCTCTCAGCTTCTGACATGCATGACCAGCGTTATACTTACTGTACCGTTTGAAACTTTCAATTTGTTACTCTGCCCCACTTCCCGATGGCGTTTTCTGCTGATGCCCCACTGGATTTACCCTGCTGTTTAACTGAGGCCTCTCAAGTCAGGACACCAAGCCTGGAGAAGCCTGAGTCACGCAGGTTCAGACCCATGAATGCGGGAGCTTGGTGAAGAGGAGAGTTTAACAGCAGAGACGAGTCTCTCTCTGCAGAATCAGCCAGCAGCTGTTTTCTTATTGATAAGGTGTTTTTTTTTCCTTCTTTTTTTGTGGAGGCATCTAATGAAGATTTCAGTGGATGTTCTGTGGCCTGTTTTGACACAGAATTTAATACAATCCTTTGCTGTTTTCCCTGAGGGGCGAGTCCCAGCACGCCTGCCTGCTCGCTGGCCAGCCACCGGTCCCCCTCTCTCAGTACCCATCCTCCTCCCCGTCTGCACATCAGCCTACTTCCAAAGGACTAACTGTGACTCTGCTTGAATGGACAACTTACAAAAAAAGCAAGTGCATGCAAAACATTAAGTAGGCCAGCCCGCCGCTGACCTTGAAGTTCCTGCATGTTTTAAAATAAAAGTCCCCAATGAATTCCAAACCTAATGCGTACACACTCGCATGCGCGCCATTGCATTTTGGACTCGTTCCGCGCATAAAAGCGCACGCATGTTGAAACGTCTATTTTTAAGTTCAAAAGTTCATTATTCCTTTGTATGCATATCCCCATTTTACTAGAGCAAGCCTTGTACTTTTTGTACATTCTTTGTTTACTGTCAGGTACTTTTATTTACTTTTCTAGGGTTTGCAGTGGTTTCATGCACTTACCGTTATTGTCATCTAGTTTCATTTTTGTAAATCGAATCAGGATTCATTATTTTTTGTCCCAAAACGCATGGTCTTCCAAAGGGGTAGTTATGTCTTAAATATAACTCTTAATCCGTAAAATTTCCTTGGCATTCACCAAAGTTCTCGAACCTTCCCCAAAGGCTTGTGCTCTTGTGGTTTTGCCTGCATCCTCATGGTTCCTCTGTTTCACTGAAGGTTTCTAAAGGTCATAGAAAGCTGGTAGCTTCTTCCAAGCCCAGTTTAGCCCTTCTAGCTTTTTTTCCCCACCTCACACCTGGCCACAGCAGAGCATTCTTAGTTTTCCTTACAGAGTTATTCACTTGCAGAGGACCTGATTCAGATCGAGAAGGTGCTCAGTATGCTTTCCTCTGCCCATGCTGGAAACTAGGACTTGCTCTTGACCACTGGAGAAGTCTAGGGGGCAGGTCACCTTGGCTGTTGTGTTCATAAAGGACCCGGTGCAGTCAGTGCAGGCTTTTCGTGCACCTGGGCGTGAACGTCACGGTGTAGTTTTTGGGGTCAGGTTTCCCGTTTGCACCTATAGTTCAAGGACGTGGTCATATGGAGGAGGAACGTGTGTCTGTGAGAAACCCAGAATACTCTAGGTCTCCTTCCAGAAGGACAGCCTGCAAATCACTGAGATCCTAATTGGATAAACGGAGACTGAAAACAGATGGATGGCTCTTGCATGAAGTAAACGGTACAGGGAAAGTGAAAATGTTTTTGGGTGTTTTAATGCTATTCGTGATAATTAGCTCATTCATAATATTCATAGGTCTTATTAACAAATCTTCTACTTGACATCCTTCTTTTTCCACATTCTTTCCAGTGCTCCTATATCAATATAATTCTGTGCAAAACTGTCAGGGATCTGTTACACGTTCATTGGTGACAGATTTGTTTCAAAGAGAGGAAATCATCGCTCTGCATCCTGCTGGCTTGAATTCCAGTGAAATTTCAAAAGGATCAAAGTCTCCTCCGTGACAAACACATGGGGACCTCTGTGATGCAGCCATCTCTCTGCTCTCTGGAATATTACCTTGGCCTGCAACGTCAGAAAATGCTTCTTCACAGCATAAGCAGTTTTGGTGGCTCGTATGAGGATGCCTTACTGTCTGACCTGGTCGGCATGGGCAAGTGAGCACGCCACAGGGTAACCTACGGTCCCGGTTCTGTCCGAGTTTGAAATTACTTTCCTGTCTGCTCCAGAGATGAACTCTAGAGGCACGCTTCTGAGGACCTCAGTGTTGCGTAGCAGACTTAATGTAGGCTTCTGGGCCTAGCTTTTGCGGTCTGCGATGGCCTTCTAGCTAATCTGTGCAGCTTCTAAGAAGCAGTTTCTGCACAGTTTGTCCTCACTGCCCTCTCGAGGACAGCAGATATTTATCAACATCTCACTGCAGTCTCCCAGAGAAGAAACCGTTTCTAGAACATTCTGTGCTATAATTTAATTTTTTGCCTGTATAGAGATCACATGTTCGTTGCTTATATTTACAAACGCAAACATTAAAAAATAATGACAACAAAAGTAGACCAATGATCGTAGCTAGTGTATGATGAGCAGAGTCTAATCCTGCCTGAGAGTCGTTCTATTACTTAGCATGTCTGCCCTGAATAGGCAGACCTCACCATGCTGGTTTCCCCTCCTCTGCTCTGCGTGTGTGGATTTTGCACGCTCTCACTCTCTCATGCACGTTCGTCTTCGTCCTCTGGTCTTCTCAGCAGTCCAGAGACATGCAGGCTGGTTAACTGGCTCTCAGTGTGTGTGTGTGTGAGTGTGTTTTGTGTGTGTGTCCGTGTCCGTCCCGACTGGTGTCCCGTTCATGTTGTTCCCCAGCCTTGGGCCCTGTGCTGTCTGGGATGGGCTCCCCCCCCCCGTGACCCAGTACTGGGTAAACAGCTGGAGGATGGATGCAGGGGGCTGGTTTTCTTGATTTATTTCATGTTTTGGTCTCGTAATTCCACGCCCGTTGTCATTAGCTAGCTCTGCTTTTTCCACCTTTTTCACCGTTTTCTCTGTTAATGCTGAAAAAGTGCAACTTTTTTCCTTCTTTTCTCCTTATGTCATTACGGCAGCTGGCCAAGCAAGAGAAACAGCAACAAAGGAAGGAGAAGACGCGCCCAAAGCCGCCGTCCGAGTCGGGAAGAGAGAAGGCAGCCGCGCGGCCGAAGGTGGACCCTAGCGCTAGCAGTGGGGCAGAGGGAGACGTGTCCTCTGAGAGGGAACCGTAGGCACCACCCCGGTGAGCATGTGGTGGGGTGAGTCGGCTGTGTGTCGCCGTCCTGCTGGTCGGTCTCTTGCGACCAACTGAGTATTTTTAATCACAGATGGCTGGACTTTGGATGCTTGCTTCGGCCGGTTGACAGCTATTGCTTTTCTTTGTGAGGACGTGTCCAGCCGTATTTATGCATCTAAATAGATTCGGATGTTAGGTGGTCATCTGTGCTCTATGGCTCGACTCTACAACGCGGTTAGACAACGTAGCGCATCTCTTTTTGGACTGTAAGATGTGGCCCGCTTGTAATGAAAGGGGAGATCGTCGCTGGCGATAGGTGGGACGGGTCTGTCTTTGCTCAAGCGCGAGCAGAAGGCCAAGCAGGTCCTTACACAGTCACTCACATCCGTGTGGATTACTGAGGTCTGGTTATGTTTTTGGGTCCTATTTTTGACATAAACAACTGCCTGAGAAAAAAACACCGGGAAATGCATGCAGTGCTCCGAGAGGGAGGTGGCCAAACCGCGCCAGCTGCTGCAGACTGACTGACTTTCTTAGTTTCTCTGATAACTGCATCTCTTGCTTCACGCTCCTTACGCCTGTCGCTCTAATCCTCCTGCTCAGGCAGGAGTGTATAATGTGCCCGAAATATCAGTGCATGCTATGAGCCTCAGAATCTCTGTGTCTAAGCTTCTTGTGTGTGTGCACATCCACAGCAAACGAAATCGCGTAAGCAGTATCCTTTTTCATACCATCATACTGTCCAGGTATTATACCGCGGTTTTTGCTGTTGTTACTGTATTTTCAAAACAGGGCAGTCTCTTTGTTATGAAATCCTTCCCGATAAAATTCACTGAGTGGGGGGGTCCTCACAATGCATTTCGGCAAACCACAATACCACAGTACACACAATTTCCTGCTCTAGCCAAAGTGCTATGACGATATACAGTAATACTGCCCAAGCCTAGGATTGTCTACATAATTCCTGGTAGAGGCAGGCAGAATGTAAAAAGGAACCCTTTGTCGATTTAGGTGTTATTAAAATGTTTCTTTCGTAGTCACAGAAATGCAGTTCTTATGTGTTTCCTTTCTTAGGCTAAGCTTGCACACTGTAACATCCATCCATTTTCCAAACCGCTTATCCTACTGGGTCGCGGGGGGTCCGGAGCCTATCCCGGAAGCAGTGGGCACG
>JAODJX010000112.1:1224407-1252964 GCA_026776945.1 Isichthys henryi
GGTACGCAGTGCCTGTGTTCGAATCAGCCTGAAGTGGGTCGGTGCTCACTGGTACGCAGTGCCTGTGTTCGAATCAGAGCCTGAAGTGGGTCGGTGCTCACTGGTACGCAGTGCCTGTGTTCGAATCAGAGCCTGAAATGGGTCGGTGCTCACTGGTATGCAGTGCCTGTGTTCGAATCAGAGCCTGAAGTGCGTCGGTGCTCACTGGTACGCAGTGCCTGTGTTCGAATCAGAGCCTGAAGTGCGTTGGTGCTCACTGGTACGCAATACCTGTGTTTGAGCAGTGGGAGCTGGAGGGCAGCAAAAATGTGGACTGTCTGGCAGGGAGCTCAGAGGAAGCAAAAACTTGGACTCGCTGCAGGCCCCCCAAGGACTGGACTGGAAGACACTGCATTAGACAGTGACATAACTTTCCAGCTGTTTGAGGCAGCTGAGAGTTCTGCATGTACACAGGTCAAGGACAATGCTTAGATCGATAGGCTTTTCACAATAATCCTACTGCTCCGACCATGTATTAGTTTAATCATTTATGAATTAATTTATTTTGGCATCCCAAATAGACGACTTTGCTAAGTGCCAACATATGTCAGGGACCCCGCAAATATACCTGCATGCTTTTCCTTTTGCAATTAAGAGCGTATGTCTTTGGAACAATGAGGAAATGTACTAAAGGGACATACTTCATGGGTAAAGAAAAAGATCTAAGATTTAATGGGAATCTTTGTTACTTGCATTGTTCTTTAGTTAAAATACTTGGAAATAAAGGATAGGCCTATATATTATTTTATTGTGCTATGAATATTTGGCTTCTACTTTTGATCTTCCTCTGCAATTTTGGTTTCTCTGTTCCACACATTTCACTGGGATGAAAGCAGAAGTAATGACTTTCTACCACAGCATGGCATAGCCCTGCATCACCGTCTTATATCACTCTGACTCACTGGTCAGAAATATTTGATCAAAATGTTACTTGAACCAGTGGAACCTGGCTTAATAAATTTAAAGGAGATTCCAGACTGCAGCAAGGCTACAAAGGAGTAAAACTAATGTCGGCAGTGCCTGATGGATTAGAAGGAAGCTCGCTTTGTTCTTGGTATTTGTCTTATCATTTGGCTGCATACAACCTCCGTGAACTATTTAAGTCTTAAGTCCCAAGACAATAAGGGATCAATGGGTAATTCCACATCCCCGTCGCACACCAGACTCTCCAGAAGAGGGCGGTGATACGCTCGCATTTCCACGCTTCGCCTCAGAGTCGCTCTCTCACCTCTCCGCCGTCAAACAGCTGCTCCGCATCAGTTTGATCTCTCTCACCCTCTATCTCCCTCTCCTTTCCCCCTGTACTACATCAGCATCCACAACTCCACAGCAGACCGTGTCGAGCGAGGGCTGGCACCGACTTTGCCGCATCCATGGCGCACTATTTCCGCTCCCAGCGCCCCTTCTCGATATTATCGTTAAAATGATATAAGGGGGAAACGTCTATGGCAGCGAAGGGAGTCGAGTCTTTATTTCACGCGTCGACGGCATTCCAAATGACTCTGTTTTGAAACTTTCCCAGCCCTCGTTTACCCGCTCCCACCACCTTGTTTTGTCTCTTTCCGCTCATATATTTTTTCCCCCAAAGATTCCATTCTTGCCTAAGACCTATATGGATGGGGTGGTCGCCGGTGTGATGTCCCCAGCTGTCCGAGCACCAAGTCGGCCGCTGCGTGTGATGATCGGCCGGAGCAAGACCAAAACGAGAAGGAGAAAGCGAAAGGAGTTGTTTTTCATACAGATGTGTTTTCTGGGGGGGTTGCTTCTGGCTGTAACGGGTTTGTCCTGCCTTGCGGAAAACACAGGTGAGCTCCCGGGACTGATTAGAAAGTCCCCCGTAGTTGTAATATGCTGTTTGCGGACCCAACTGTAGATAGTATATTTTATTTCTACAGATATAACATCCGTAGTTTTTCATGCAGCATACATCGTACACAGGGATCTTCAGCGCGTTAAATATTTTTCATGTTTTTTGCGCCGGGTATTCCGTTTAATTCTACGCCTTCGATCAGTGCTTATTCATGTTGATTAAAGCATGCATTTATTGATATGTTACTATTAACGTCGCTGACCTGTACTGTATATAGATTTATGTGGATATTTCGCTGGGAATGTAACACTTATCACGCCGTGAATTACGCAATCTTTAAAGTAATTGGCTTTACAGGAGCAAAGCTGAACAAATGTGCTTTTAATAATTCAATATGGTTATGACGTGTAACTATATAGTTAGAGTCCATATGTGCCGAATCCCTGCTTCGCAGAGGAATGTCTTCATTTGATTTTTATGTTTCTTTAACGACAGACCCCTGCTGAAATATAGGCTACTCGCATTTTCGTATGATGTCGAACAGAAGAGAAATGCCCGAATTTGATTTACTCACCGCAATCTTCATCTGTCTGATAAAAGTAATTAATCGTATCCCGTTGAAATATCCGGATCAGAAACAATTCAGTTAACGAACTTTTATGGCTGCTCTGTTGAACTTCACTACAAACATTTGAGAAATTAAATAGTAATCCCGTATTGTAGTTGTGCATTTAAAGAGTATTCTTTTGCTTTGAGGTTGGTGCTGTCGAAGATAATATAGGCTGCTACGTACCCACATGAAAGTGGAATCTTCTTTTGGGTTTGTTTCTACGTACATAAACGTTTCGAAAGAATATTTCATACATCTTTATATGAGCAAATGTTAAATAATCGATAATGTTAAATAATAAATAAGCGATAAATAATCATGGCGAATGGCGTTAGAATGTAAAGCGAGTCTCTCTCAATTACCCGCTTAATATTTCCCATTCGCAGTCTCCTGAAGTTGGAAGCCCTCAGCGTCAGTACCTCGCAACGTAGATCCCGAAATCTGGCGCACCATTATCAGATGCCAGTAGCACGTCTGTCGTGAAACAGTGAAGGCTGCAGTCTGCTGGCTTTATTGTTGCATTTCTTCACGGTAATTCATTCGGAGTAGATTTTCGCAAACCTATAAGACTGTTTAGGAAATAAGCCCCAACAGGTTCTCCAAGGGTCTACTTCTCCTCAAAAGGCTTACTTAGACCAGTGAAATCAAAATCCTGTGATTTAAAATAACATCAATTAGTCAATTAATGTTAGCACTTTTGTTATCTGAGTCCTCCTTTAAATCCTGTATT
The DNA here is from genome assembly GCA_026776945.1 of Isichthys henryi. NCBI lineage: Eukaryota > Metazoa > Chordata > Actinopteri > Osteoglossiformes > Mormyridae > Isichthys > Isichthys henryi. The sequence goes on from JAODJX010000112.1 coordinate 1,227,597, forward strand.
TTTTTTTTTTAAATGTAAATCAAAGGACACGATTTGCTTTATTCAATTTTTCTGATAGTTATATATCAGGCAAATGTACTCTCACGTGTCCCGTGAATTTTCTTTAATTTTTTTTGGCAAATGTCAAATGCAATGTGGAGGAGAATTTCTCCAAAGCAAGACTGCCGATGGCAAGAAAGCCAAAGCCGGACAGATGAAGGCTGGTGTCTGCAGGAACGGGAGTCTGTACAGTACAGACTGCCTTTACATTCCGTACTCCTGCTTCTATTTCCCGTCAGCCAGCCGACAGATGAAATGATCGGTCCTTCACACATAGACACGTGACTGCCTTGGAAATGCCCCAGAATTGTATTTTCTAGCAGCTTTGGAGAAATTTCATGACTGGGTCGTTATGGGCGGCCGCAAGAAAATGTAAATGTATACAGAGCCTGGCTGTGAATGGTCGATAAGTCCTATTACGTAACTGCCCACTTGTTTTTTGCACATTTTAGGGAATGGTTAAAAAAAGAAAGTGAGTTCAATTTTTAGACAGAAAAAGTATATACAGTACAAAATGAATTAAGTAAGTACTGATTTTAATTCTGTCCCTGCCTCTGGGGATCCAAGGATGAGCATTTGTTCTGTATTTGTAGGAGATTTGGAATGTTTTTATCACGGTACCATGCTCGCTTGACTTCACATGCTTAAAATATTTGCAATTGTTTGCAGAAACATGATTTTTAAGACCACATGCTGTTTGAAAGCTGGTCAAACCAAAACTGTAAATAAATCCCAAGGCCCACTTTTGGGCCAAAAAGGGATGAGGCCTCTTTGGATGGAGCGAGATGGGAACAGGTTCCAGACCTACGCACATCTGTGGAAGAAAAACCAAGGTTTCTAGCAGAGGCCTTCGGTTCCTAGAACCTGCATTGAGGACGATTAATTCACATGGAGAGCTTTTTGCCTGTCTCATGCTGAGAAATAATGCATGTCTTTTGTCTTGCCTCTGACTGAGGTAAACATACACTGCTGGGATGTGGTAAGCAGAGCATTCATGGGGTCTCGTAACTGTCGGTATTCCCCGTCGCTGCAGACCCTCTGACGTCGATGCCTCAACTAGCGGCCCTCTAGTGCTGTAGAGCGCGGAGGAAAGCTCAAAGGGGAATGTGGCATTTATCGCAGCTTGCTGGTGAGACATCTCCACAGCTTTCGTTGCTGGCTCTCAGTGATCTGTTTCTCCCTGGTTCAGACACCCCCTGTGGTGATCTGGAACCAGTTCTCAGGTTTGCACTGGTTTGTTTGTGTGACATTGACCAAAATGCAGTGTAGGGTGCTTGAGGACCATAAGTTACAAATCCAGACCAGGATTTTGTTTCTACCAACCAACTGAGCATAAAGTGACAGTTACAGGGTACTCACCTGGTTGGTAGAAACAAAAGCTTGGTCTGGATTGGTAGCTTCTGGACCTGAAATTCCCAACACTCCCAAAATGAACACACACTTTTTAGATTGTGTTGGTGTCTTTACCAGTATCAGGTATCTTCATAACATAGAAATGTATCTGTGGCAACCCTAACGTGAATGTTTAAAGACATTCTCATTATAAATACAAGTTTTATTTGCCTAACTGGTTTGTGAAACCTTTCAGTGCTACGTTTAATGCTAATGTTAAGTTTTGTGGGCGTATTTAAAGGAGGTGGTTCTAATTAGTCTTGGTGGGGTACAAAACATACCATTATGTGTGAAGTATGCACTCCTGCCTCTTGATGTCACGACCTGCTCGTACGATCCTCCTGTGAGCCACGCCCCTTCATTAACCTTGTGTGAAACCCTGATTGTTCCCAGCAGTTTGATGTTATTTCCGGCTTGTCCTGTGTATTTCAGTCCGCGTCGGAGTACGTTTCCCTAGGTCTGTCGTTAACGCTGACTATGAGCGAAGTCTTTGTCCGGGGAATAAACCCTGTTTGCCCGCAGTTACGGCTTCCATTGCCTGCCTGCCTGCTTGCTAACACTTGACATGTGAAATCGATTGTTTCAGTGGTATAATTGGGTAGTAAGATATTTAGATGTCTTTTAAAAATGTGAGAAATTATTGCAATGCATAATTTTACTGTACCTTCCTATCACTAAGATCATTGATCTGCTATGCACGTACTGAATATTTTTACATTAATACTGTTTCGAATTTATGTTTCAAACTGCAGTTCATTTTTCTGAAACGGAGGATCTTGTTGTGATATTCCCAGAGATCAGACAATCTCTATCTCGCAAAATAATCCAGCATCCAAAAACCCAGGTCAAACTTGTGTTTAGTGAGCTAGAGACTGTAGCTGGAATGTCTTGCGCCCTTTTTGGGTACATTTTTCACTTGCTCGGTGAGTCTGTGGTGAAAGAAGCCGTTTAAATACCCTTATCGAACTATTGTAGGAGACAATACATGTGGATTGAATTTTGTTGTATGACATTACAGCATCCCTGGAGACTTAAAATTGTTTTAAAACACCTTGGCCTTTGCATAAAAAAACATGTTATGATATCTCCCCAAGCACTTTTTCAAAATTCATTTTAATACATTTACAATAGTTAAAACACAGTCATGTTAATGCCAGTTTAATTTGTCAGAATAAGTAGACTGATGGCATACTCAGTTGGGATGACGCTAAAGATTTCCCACACTAATATTAATGTTCAAACGGAATTCATACTGGTCCGCAAAATCCCCGTTTGATTTGCCTGACACTCTCCCCTGGGAGCTGCTTCGGGTAGTCGGAACAGGCGTCCCGCGGCCACTGAGCCACGGAGGGGGGCGGGTGACCAGCTAACGATGACATCAGCTGCCCCCTGCCCAGCCAGATCTCTCTTCGCCCGAGCTCGCTCAATTACTACCGATGTGGCTGCAATTAGAAAGCTGCTGAGCGTCGCCTGGGGATATCCTAAGCTATTACCCGCTATTTCCGCATAGGCGAGTGCAGCATCGTGGCTTCCGTGTGCTTCCGGGCTGCCTGTCGGTGTCCCACAGTACGCTTGATCCCCAGCGAAGACAGCAGGGAAGAGGCTGCAGTCTCTAATAATGCTTCATCGATCTACTTACCTGCCTCCTCTTTAGAAAATTCAGGTCCCGAAAAATTCATAAGCAGTGTGATTTTAAATGTGTCAGGTTATTTATGACGTGCGGACTTATTTATACTCATTTCCACCCGTGATTGCGAGACACAGCCGGAGTGTCATATTTAACTATGCATATGTTTTTTTTTTTAAATCAGTTTTCCTCTTTTAGCTGCAGGATAAATGGATGTAAAGGTCAGGTGGCTATCTAACGCATTACAACTGCGCTGTAGGCTAATTAACAGACGGCGGGAGGAAACTGACACGTTTATACGTTTTCCAGCCATTTTTGCGTTAGCAAACCACATTCCGTTTTTTATTAAGTTATTTTAGTCATTTGGTGATTTCTTTTTTTGCAGAAATGACGCCCTGATAGTTGTCAGTAACGACATACTACTCTGGCTTCTGCTCCGACAGGCGCACAAGTGCCCCTGCAAATTTACGTGGCCTAACTTTACTGCACACCTGTACTGACAACAAAGACAAATGTGTTATTAAGTACAACACAGATGTGAGCTTTAAATATAACGCAGTGGCATTATGGGGTCAGGCTACTTAATACGGCTGGCACGTTGGGCGGAGATCAGGCGGGATGCTCGCTCCTGCTATTCTGCCATGAGAAATAGGCCGCCGCGGGCAGATTCGGGTCGGACACCGCCGTCCGTTACTCGCTGCGAAGCGGAGTGGGTTCCGCATTCCGAGCGCCGGAACGCCCGCCACGGTCGCATCGGTGTCAGGCGCTCATGAAAGGCACATTGTCCGCCAGCGAAACCGTTCATTGCAGCGATACTCCCTCAGAGAGTCTCATGTCTTGGCACTAAGCAGCTGATTATGCAGTAATCCTGAGTAAATCTCAGAATTATTATTATTATTATTTTATTGTTGTTCCTTTTTCGCTTCTGCTCTGATAAGAATATCACCAGGTCTGAAAAGGATTTGGGAAGCAGTGGAATGATTTGCCTTTATTATTGCTCTGAGAGCTTCGTCAACTTTTTAACAGGTTTTTAACAGAAGGTCCACAGTGTCCCTGTGACGCAAACATGAAGTACACGTCCATTTAACTCTTGCACGCTCCTACATTAATTATATTGCGAGACGTCACCTGACATGTGCCTTTGGGGGTCAACTTGACCCCAGGGTAGGTTTGAGAGTTAAATTTTCATTTCCAAGACAAAACGTTGCACAACAGCACTGGTGCAATGTATCATTCATACAACAAATATGAAACATTTACATAAGTTTTCATGTGTAACGTAGTGATGCTTTTTTATCATTTGCACTAGTATGAGTTCATTGTAATGCTTTTTTCCCCCACATCCCAACTTGCTTTCCTTTGAGACACACAAATACAGTTGAGATTGATACTTGGAGACCGGTATCAGGGCAGGATATTTATCTGGCACCCTTGGAGCATTTTGGGGCCTCGATCGCAGGCACGGAGGCCCACCCCACTGAGACACACAGCACCACATGTTTTGCATCGTACGTTTTTTTAGTGGTCTGAGGAGAGATGTGTTTACAGTCACAGCAGTAAAGTACAGTAAGTACTTCTATTTCCTAGATATCCCATCCCACTCAGGTAAAGGTTACGCTCAAGAACCCAGCTCACTTTGCTGTAAAAGTACCTCAGCAAGATAGAGGCTGAAAAATGAATACATTTGGCAGAATAAGGAAGGCAGACATGCTATTTACAGTGTGTTTTTCTCTCTGAATGCTAACCCTAATATCTGCACTTACGCCACATCTCCATAGTAACCATGGAACACCCAGCATGCTCATTCTGACTTAGTGACTTAACAACGCGTCCCCGTGTCCCAGGGAAACAGCAGTGTTTACAGCCGGTCTTTGTTTAACAGCAGAGCTTCGCTGAACGGCACTTTGTGTTGTCATTTAATGTAGTATTGAAGGCTGTAAGACGGTGTTGTGATTCACTGGGTAGGGCTGTTGCCTGGTACATCTAGGACTGGGGACTGAAATCCTCCCTACGCTCTGGGTGTGTGGAGTTTGGACGTTCTCTCCGTGCCAGTGTCCTCCCGCCGTCCAAAGACTTGCACTCAGGCTCATCGGCATCTCTACGTGTTTGTGCCCTGCGATAAGCTGGCACCCCAATCGGGTGGTACCCCAGCCTTATGCCCCTTGCTGCCTGCAATTAGCTCCCTATGACCCCACCCCGGATTAGCAGTCCGAAGATGGATTAAATGCTGTAACAGCATAATCTGCACAGTTGCTAATGCCCCTTTAAAAAGGAAAATGCTGAAATATCGCTACAGTTCTGGAAGAAAAAAGCGAATAATATTCTACTGCCTGTTTATGGGAATTTTAATTGTGTGCCGGAATTGCTTTGCGTGGCAACACTTTGTCACAGCTGAGAACGGAATTTCAGACACATTTGAAGCCACCCAGCTACCGAGTCGTTAAGTGTTTTGTACGCTTCTTTATATGTGGAAGCCTACAGACTTTAGGCACTCCTGAACAAACAGACTTTCATGTGTGTTATCTCCAATTCAGGAATAAAGTGACCTGTACAGACCATTTTCCCCCCCACCGGCTTCTGTCTTCTGTTTATACATTTTGTTGTGTTTAATTGTTGTGATTTTTCATTGATATTTGTTTAAGAAGGACAGTTCTGTTTTAGGCTCTCAGTGTTATTGTCCTGGGCTTTGAAGTTCAGAAACACATCCAGACAAAAAGAACGCTTTAGTCAAGAACCAGAGGAGACTCAGTAGGCACATGATGTGGGTAGACAGGCACAAAAGAGACAGTGTGTTTTAATGTCAGTCTCAGTGGCACTGCAGTTACTTCCACAGAACCTTGCTTTGTAAAGAAAGGGGACACACTGCACCAGTTATCGGTGTTTTAAATCCGGGTCTGGGGAGATTCTAATCTAGAAAACAAATAGCTACGCTAATGATTCAGTCACTGAGTAAATAATGAAAGAGATGTAAATCTAAATCAGAAGACAATTCAAAATAGATAAGAAACCTAGTCACAAGAAAGAGAAGACAGTAGGCATTTATGAATGGAAGAAGTGAAGAACTTTATAATTAAGTGATCAGTGGTCGTTGTTGACACACGACAGCACACAACAATGAAATGCATTTAACCCATATGTGACATTGTGATATAGCTGGGGTGCCTAATTCAGCACCCAGGGAGCAGTGCCTTGCTCAGGGTACCTCAGTGTTGCCTTGCTGGTTGGATGATTTAAACCAGCATTCTTTCAATCACAAGTAAACTTCCCTAACCATTAAACCACCACTGCCCACAGAGGCCTTGCTCAAAGATGCACGCACATGCAATCATTCCACCAGGGCTTTGGTTTTAAACCAGGGACCTCCAGTTCACACGCTCAGAGATGTAACCCTCTGAGCCACTCACCACCCCCACATAGGGAGGAGAAAATTTATTCTTGAACTGACCAAGCAAAAGGGAAATAGAGACATCAGTTTTGTGACATTTTGTGTGTTGTTTTTATTGCATGTGGAACATGCTCACTGTAATTATTCCTGTTAGAAGAGAGAGTCCAGACAGCAGCGCATTCATGGACTAGATAAGATTCCAGTGGAGGAGATACAGTTTAGAGAGCTGTCGGAGTAACTGAGATCAGGGGGAGAACACACCTCAATGTCACACTCCCTCACTGTTCACCGTTATTGCGACCTGTAGGATCACATTGCTTGGCTGTGGTGCGGTGGACTTCAAGGTGGCCTGAAAGGAGTTTTTTTGGATTGTGTACCGATGTTGGCCTTTGATTGAAACGTCTTGGTCCATAATGGATTCATCACAGTTTGTGCATCATGGATTTTAGCAGGAGAGATAAAAGATAACTGTGAGGTGCCTGTTTAGCTAATGACTCTCTCAGTTTTACTCCAGCTGGACTGAAAGTAGGTGTGGATGGTGAGGTTGTATGTATGTTTAGTAGAAAAGTCATCATCACACAGAAGAAAATGGAAGCGCCGTTTGAGAGGACGTTGCGTCCTTTAATGAGTGCGCGGCTGTCTATCCCACAGGTTTCCTCGTGTCTGGTCACGCCGCTGAGGAGCGCCACCTATGGGGGAGGCGGAGGCTACTGCAGGAGCTGGACAGCAACGTCACGGAGGAGTGGGGGCACTCTAAAAACTGCACAGAGCCCGGTAGGCAAGCAGCGTCCTGTCCACTGCTCAGGGGCAGCATTGTACTGCGGTCCATCTCACCACTCTAAACACGAGGCCTGTCTGTAGCTTGTGTAGCTTGATTTTATTTTGTTTTTTGAAAATAAAAGTGTCAAAGTCTCACTTGAGCAGAATCGATGTTGGCATCGGGTTCTGTCAGGCATGCCCGGCTTGGCCGACGTGTCGATCTGACAGACATCTTGAGGGGATGCCGCTGTGATTATTGACGTGGGGCTCATTGGACTCGCAGATGCAGGATCGAAAAGCTGCTCAATCTTCTCCCGTACCCAGGGGGGTTTCCAAACACCCTGAGAATCAGCCTGGGAGCCGGCCTGCAGGTCCAAGATGAGGACAGGCACTGGGCCCTCACCCACTCTCTCCCCGCTCATTGTTTAGCTGCTCTGTTTGGCTGTCTGGAGGCATGTGCTGACATGGGTTCGGCTGCTGTTGCCGGGATACAAACGCTGACCAGATGGCAGAGCATGCAAAGGTGGAGGGACTGGAGTCAGAGAGACTCTGTTATAAATGTACCAGGGCTCACTGAGACTGCTCCTCAGAGGAGCGTAGAGTTCCTACCTGTCCAGACATCTCACAGGTATTGATGAGGGACCCCAGTTAATACCGATACGCAGTTTACCTTCACTAACACTAACTAACTGCTTCAAATATGCTCATCCTCATCAGTAAGCTGATCTAGATCCTTAGTAGCGGATCTACATTCATCACACTCTCCACAGCCCCCAAAGCTTTTGTCTCCTCTACCACAGGATGAGTGAACACTTTCGTGTTTAAACTATGGGCTACGCTGATTGGTTTCTGCTTATGATACCACACTGAGCAGCCTTTGGGGACACAGGTGCTCCTTGACTTACGATGGGGTTACGTTCTGATGAACCCATCATAAGTGGACACTATCGTAAGTTGAATATGAATATGATATGATAACTATATAAATATAGATATTATAAAAAATATAAATAACTACCGTCACTGCATAAGTAAATAAATAATTACTATAACTGACTAAATATCAGTAATTGAAAAGTAAATAAATGTAATACACGTTTATTTGGTTAAATACAAAATACAACACAGTACGATACGCTGTCATTAGATGTTTATGCTCACGATCGCTACAGAGACTGGAGGCGTGGCTGCGTGGATGCTTCCATCGTCTGGTGTCAGTAGAATGTAACGTAAGGTTATGTTGCTACCCCAGGAACAGATTATAATTCAAAGTTGACTACTGTATATGCATCACTATCGTATAATCATAATGTCGAAATATCGTAAGTCGAATCATCGTAAGGTGAAGAGCATCTTTATGTTATATGGGGGCAAACTGACGTGTATTACGGGGAGGTGATACTTATTTAGCCAAAGCCTGCATCATGGTGAAGGACTTGCCTTCTGAGGGATTGCTTATGGTATTAATGCATCACCTGAAATACAGACCAGAGGCAATGGAGCTGCGTCAAGGTCTGCCTTGCCTTCAGATACGGCTATTTCAGTAGATTCCTTTGTTCTGCGCCCTTCCTTTGAAGTTACTGTACAGATCACACCAGACAGTGTCACTGCTGTGAAAATACTCACAGATAAGAGGACTCTACATGGGTGAACAGGTGAAAGGGCCAGGCTGGGGGCTGATGCTGAATCAGTAATGTAACTGCGGAGTGGTTTATTATAAGCATTTGATTGTATCCTGACTGCTGTTTGACACACTGGGTTGAATGCCCCGTGATATATATATACGGAGCAGTGTTTCCCTTGGTATTAGTGAGTGATCCTCCTTTGAGTATTTGTGACGTTTCTCAATTAAATGAAATTTCACATGTTGTGACATGGGGCGGCATGGTGGTGCAGTGGTTAGCATGTGTGCGGAGTTTGCATGTTCTCCCTGTGTCGTCGTGGGGTTTCCTCCGGGTACTCCGGTCTCCCCCCACAGTCCAAAGACATGCTGAGGCTAATTGGAGTTACTAAATTGTCCGTAGGAGTGCATGTGTGAGTGAATGGTGTGTGAGTGTGCCCTGCGATGGGCTGGCCCACCATCCTGGGTTGTTCCCTGCCTCATGCCCATTGCTTCCGGGATAGGCTCCGGACCCCCCACGACCCAGTAGGATAAGCGGTTTGGAAAATGGATGTTGTGACATCTAATGTGACATGAATTTATGCCAGATTTAATTTTTCCTTGGTTGGGAGAGAGGTTGTGTTTGGGTGAAGATGTAAGGAAATTATGGAGAGCAATGGAAATAAGAGAGCAGTTTAACTTTTCTGAAAAGGAGAACAACAGGAGAATAAAGTGGTGTGGGGTCTTGGGGGGGGTATTCTTGGGACTTTGAAATGAATCTTAAGTCTGTGCTGTATTTTCTGCAACCTGGCACTCGTCACATGACTCAGTCCTGTCACATGATGTCCAAGCTCCTCCCCCCATGTGACATAGACCTGCTGTGCTGCTTCTAAAAAGTGACCAGCTGTTTGCATCTCGTGACATTTAACCAGCTCTTCATGAGCCCTACTGATGAATTCTGGGTAGGACAGAGGAGGTTGATGGCTCCTTGGGAAGTGGCCCCAGACTTCTGATGTTCATCCTGCAGGCTGGGAGGGGCACCTGTTCATCACTGTGCTACCTGTAGGATTATTAGCCTTCATTTTGGCGGTCTCCCCTATAACAAGCTTTACGGCACTGAGGTATACCCATGCTTATTGTGAGCCTCTACAAATTATTGTGAGCCTCTACAAATTTGCTTGCATTTTTCATATAGGACAGGTGAATGCGGAAATCCTTCTGTCACTAAATGATAAATGTCTCTCATGCCATCTGATTTCCCATAAGTTCTGATTTTATCTCGGACCGCTCTCTTCCTTTCTGCCTACCGACACATGGGCTCTCTTGCGGAATTCTGTGTGACAGCCGTCTTTGCCACGGACACCATAAAGAAACTCCATGGCAACGGATCACGAAATAGCATAATAAGCGCCTTTTGTAATCGTGAATCGCCTGTAACCGTGTTTTTTGACTGCAGTCTTGCATTACCCCGGGGGCTGTTCCAGAATTCTCCCATGATTCTGGATCATCTTGCTCTCTTCCCTTTAGATTGTTGGTTTGTTAAAAATGACCCCTGAGTAATTTTAACTGGCCTGTTTAGTACAGCACAGTAACGATTCCCTGTAAACATAATGCTTTATATTTGATTCATGTAAATGTTAAATAAGTTATATTTAGAAATAAATACTTAATGGCTTGTTTCTCCTTAATTATGCTTTCCATGCCAAAATGCTGTAATTATTTTAATTGGGATTATTATTGCTGTTTTGCACAGCAGAGTGCCTGACGGTTCCTTCTCTACTTCGTCTCCTAACGCTCCCTCCGCCTGTTCCTGCTCATCGCTACTTTTCACCTCTCCGTCCAACCATTTGCATCTCTCTTTTGCAGCCAAATGGTCAGGATTTTGACCTTAATTGAGCACCTCCGCATAGGTGTTGCTATACGGTTACTGAGAACATAATTCCAAGCGAATCCCCATTGCAGCCACATTAAAAATCAGGCGCCGATAGAGTACAAGTCAAAAGTCTGGACACACCTGCTTTTAATACACCCGTCTTTTTCAGCTGTTATTCACCTTACTGTAAAAGACCTTGAGGTAATGAAGCTATATATATCAAATATTGCATTACCAAAGTGATCAACATGTCAGTTTTTGTTCTAATTTTAGACGCTTCAAAATAGCCCATTTGCTTCCAGATGTAGCCACCTGGGATGCTTCTCCAACAGTCCTGAAGGAGTTTCCACAAGATCCGGGCACAAGTTAGCTACCTGGCTCTTACTCTTCGATCCAACTCATCTCAGACCAGCTCGATATGGTTTTGGGGAAAATACCTGAATTTCAGTAGATGTGTCCAGATTTTTGACTGACATTGTATGTATGCTGCTACCTGTTCCATGTGACACCGTGGGGGATGTGTGCATAAATGGGAGTGAATCGAGATCAGGGCAGTTCACAGCCAAGACCTTAATGCGCAAACAGTCATAAACCTGTGGAATTACGGCTCAATATGGTTGCATTTGCCGGTTTCCTTTATGCCTGAATTAACATTGATGTTCGGCTGTAAAACGGTACAGCAGTTCGTGGCTTAGATCCTGCACGTGTCATGTGACATTCCAGGGTAATGTAACCAATGTGCCGCAGTTGAAGATTAAATAGTCAATGAAATATCAACATTTATTTACTGTGCTGTCATATTTGACAGTGTCTATGTGGTGTTGCACTAGTCACGTAGAAATTCAGACATCCCATAATCCACAAACAGGGAAGATAGAAGCACAGGACTGGTGACACAAGGTCAATGAACACAAACCCAAGTCTATGAATGCAATTCCAACTGAGAAGACATAGCAACTCAATGACCGGCATGATGGTGGACTGATGCGTTCCCTGGTCCGCTGAGGTCACACTCGTCATTCAGGAGGTACGATTCTTTGCCTTGAAGGATGTGTCTCCTCTTCCTGTCCTCCCTGTTTTTTTAAAGTGTTTCCATTTTCCGCATGCTTTTGTAGCTTCCATTTAATGATCTTTTGATGTTCTCTTTTCCTCCTCCAGCCCTCTCCCAGGTGCCCATCCAGTTCCCACCCTTAAAAGGCAGCCCACCCACTTACGGTATTTGAGATTCACTCAAAGAGGTGGGCAGATAGTGACACACACAGTACGTGACCTTTGGAGTAGTACTACAGACACAGAGGGGCCGGGACAGGGACTCGCGGACAGCCCTAGGCTGACGTGTGCATCGCCACTCCCCTACGACGGAACGCGCGCCATCTGACGATTCAATCAGTGGTGGGTCCCGCTTACAATCTGCCTTGGAGAACAACGTCGTTTCTCCGCTCTCCGCGAACACCGAGCGCCGGCACATGAAATCACCCCCGCCCCCGTTCACCAGCTTGCCCTGCTCTCCCATTAAGCAGAGCCGACACCCACGCTCCCTGTCTGATCATTTTCTACCTCTTAAAAAGAAACCGACTGTGCTTGTTCTGGGTTCTTTGAGTAGCTGCAGGTAGGCAGGTATTGCTCAGAATGACTCGTGGAATTTAAGGATGCCTCAGAGTATGAATGGAAGCTATACAGTGACCATGGCCACACACTAGCCTTCTCGATTACTACATTCTCTTTATTCCTTCATTTCTTTACTAGGTTTGTTAGAAAACAACACACTAAGGAGATAATGTCCTCAAACAAAAAGAACTCTGGTAACACCATTGAAGGGGCACAGATAATGTAGTAGTGCTCTTACTTAATGGATTAATTAATCAGAAACTAAGTGATAGTTTCATACTGATCCCTTGTTTGTTCATCATTAATCAATAGTAATGGTTCATGTATTTCATGTATTTACTGTTTTTGTCCATGATTTGTACTTGAGTAGTAACTGTGTTACTAAGCTACTTGTAAGTGTTACCTTGTAAGTGACACCTGTGTAGTACTCTGTTAATTTACCGCATAAATACAGCATTGATTAATGACACGTATGTTTGATGCTGAGGGATCGCATGGAGGTCTCCTGTCCTGCTGGGTTGGGTTTGAATCCCACCGCTGGCACTGTGTCTGGATCTTGCATGTTCCTTCCATGTTTGTATGGTTTGACTCCAGATGATCTGTTCCACCCACCCTGCATGTGGTTAGATGTTTCTCCTTTAGGAGAAAGATTTCACTGTACCTGCAGTTCATACCTCCATATCCTATCCATCCCTATGTTTGCGTACCATGTGTTTGCAATGTGACCGTCCCCATGACTTCCCCATAGTAGAAGCTGTGTTTGAATAGCAAGATCTATTCTTGCTTGTTGGTGAATTTATGAGATTTGCGTTTTGCTTACTTGAGGGTCATTAAAAAAGCCGCTGTTCTGTTTATAACTGCCTTTAATCTCGCTCCTATGATGATGGGGTTTGTTAGATGCCACAAGAAGATCCACATCCTTGTTTTCTTTGTAGTTCACACTATTCTGGAAAATCAACAGTGTCAGTACTCTTATTGTCCTGCTTTGTCATGATCTGGCTTTCACATCCAAGGAGAGCCACAGGAAATAACGTATCCCGGACATTTTTGATCTTAATTCATTGAGCTTTCTTTCTAAGTTCTTCAGGGTAGCTCTGTCAAGCACAGGCTTCACTGCTAGATCCTTTGTGTTGAACGCTTGAATGAAAAAGTAAAAATGTTCATTCCTCTGCTTTTTGCTAGTCTTGATGTGGTTTTCTTCTCTCCGTCTCTGTTTAAAGGAAAAACTGAAGTTTTGTACCAACACATTATGTAATAACTCTGTGAAATGTATTGAACTGAATGATAATAATTATAATAATAATAATAATAATAATAGGGCAATGTTAGAATATAAAATGATAGTGTAGTCTATAAAGTAGTTAACTTGACGAAATGTATTACATAATTCGTTATAGCATAGTGTGTTACACAGCATGTAACACTGCATTATGTAATAACACCGCATTATGTGATGAAAACTTGTTACATTTTGTCGAGTCATTACATAATGCGGCATTTATTACATAATGTGTTGTTACAGGGTTTGAAGGATACCAGTGAGAAAGTAACGGACCCCAAAGGTCACAGGTTCTGGAATATGAGCATCAGAGCTATTGTTTGGTCAGAGCGGTGCCAAGGAACATTTTCAAAACCCCCATTCCGGTTCCCTCCGCACTCGCATTATTAATTCATCGACTTCATTTATTCATCCTCAAGCTCAGCCGAGAGGGAACAGCCCGGCATCGATCGTGGCACGTCAGTGAATCTGCTATCATCAGATAGCATCTGACCTGTGTGCTTTATTGTACTTATTTGGGTTGGGTTGCATTGATATTGGAGGGTGCCAAGTGGGTGGGTGTTGTCATCGGGGGATTGGTGGTTAATTAAAGAGGGGATTTTGGGAGGCGTGTTGGGGCGGTGCGTGGGAAGTAGCCTGTCAGGCACCTCTGGGGAACCCGGGGAAAGCAGGTGAGTCGGCACGGCACGCGCCTAACGAACACATCAATAGCCAATGCAAATCTCTCTCTCTCCTTATTCGCCATCTCCTAATTTCCGAATGAAAGGAGTGGACAGCAATGGCCCCTGAGCCAGTAAGAATGCGGGAGGAGCATTTACAGAAAATGGAATGTTTTAAGGTCAAAAATAAGGAAGCTCACACCCATGTAGTACGGGGTGAGCGTACATCCTTTCATCCTTGACCAATTACCGAAATTCGCTTTGGAAAGCATTTTTTGATATGCTCTGCTCATACAAGCAAATTGTTAAATATTTTAGAGGCAGTTACTGAAGAACATTTGCAGGAGCTGTCAGGACGAATCCTTAAAACACGTCTTTCGATAATTAGTCAGCGATACACTCTGTAGATCTTGCCTCGTCATCTCTGTTTACTTTAATTTTTTCATCTGTTGCAAACATATACCTCAGAGACCCCAAATCAATGATGTCCTGGGAGAAAATGATTACAAGTTCTTTCTTGTAGGGGTAACCAACTGATTTTTTACCTCCATAATGCAGCAAAGATGTTTGCACTGCATTAACTTAAAGCAGTCTTATTCACCCCAGGAATTTTCACGATTTTAAAAGTAAATGAAAAACAGGGGAGCATATCCAGTGGATATTTGGTCCATATCCAGTGGCGCAGGACAGTTGAGGGCAGCAAGGTTACTCATTTGTTTCCCAAAAGCCTGAGGCATGCCAGTCTCTTTTGGGGGTTGGGTTGTACTTCAGCAGGTTCGAATTATGTTCCTGAGTTCGGAAGGTTGCAGGTTCAGATCCCAGGGCCAACGGACATTTGACAATGTTGAGTCCTTGAACAAGACCCTTAGCTCCCAGTTGTTTACACTTTACCTGACACTGACTGACCCTGTGACCCCCCAAGCAAGCTGTCATACTGTATATATCTGTAACTCATGGAGAGCAAGATGCAGCTGGCAAAAAGACTATTTCCCCCTGAGGTAATAAAGTATCTCTATTCTGTCTCAAAAGAGAGGCTCAGATCTCTGTTTCAAAGGGCTTATATCACAGCCGTCCACTTAAACACAAGGCCACCTTAAGCAATGCAGTGCAACTTCGACCTGTTCTTGATCACAAGTACTTGTGACAGTTTGAGGAAACCACTAAAGTCTGTAGTACAGCTACTGACAGAATAAGGATCACAGATGCTGTATATACCTGTACCACAGCACTGCTTCACACGGACATACTTTTATCCTGCTTTTGTCCATCAGTGGCCACTAACTTTATCCTGGCAGACAAATAAACATAATAGTCTGCCCTGTTGAAACACTAGCATCTGAATTTCGTTTATCTCGGTTGTTTGATTTAGGGTTTTGCTTCCAAAATAGTTTGAGAAGTTCCTATTTCTGCCTTCCAGCTGCCGCACGTTACGTCTCAGTTAACTGGCGGCAGAATCACAGGCAGTGCTTTTGTCCTGCTTCTGTTCGGTCTGACACACTTTCATATGTATGTATCATCTATATCCATAAAACACTGCATGTCATAAGAATTCACAAAGCAGTCATGAATTATTGCATATTTTCCAGGCCATTTTCTTCCTGAAGCATAAAGATTGCGGGCTGTTAGTGTTATTTTAATCAGCTCATGTAGCTGCCTGTTGAGGTTTCTCCAGAACGCCTGCCTCAGTTGATGTCTTTGAGATGGTAACATTTAAAGCCGCTTCTAAAACTCCTTTCCCGTACCTCATCACCACCCACCACCTTGCTGGCGGCTTTTGTGTTGTACCATTTATTTTTTACAACTTTTTTTTTTGAAAGAGAGAGAGGTTTGAAGGAAACAGAGCTCCTGAAAGTTAGCCAAACCCAGGAGAAACAAGCAGATCCAACTGGGGTCCAGGTTATATAGAAGTTTGATGGGTTTTGATCCTCAGAACTCCTGAAGGCCAAGATCTTGCTTGCATAAAATGAACAGTATGCCCCCCCCCCCCATAAACCATTGCTGGAGGGGAACTGGAGCACAGGAAAGCCCGACATAGAGACCAAGTTTACTGCAAACAGTAACTCAGAGGTGCTCTGGAACTTTCTCCATTACCTTTGTAGGAAAAGCATTCATCAAGGGCCCAAATGGGTCAATCTGATCTCTAACAGCTTTTATTGCTGTAGATTAACAGGTCCCTTTATCCAAAACAAGTCAGATATCTCAGCTCTCATTCGCTTGTCTCATTTCAACATATTTACAGGATATATAAATTAAACCTAATTTACACAAGTACATTGTGATGTGTTAGTTTTTACACATGTAATCTTGCTCTCCATTTTAACGCATAAGGGTCAGCAAACCTGGAGCACTTCTGCGTGGTTGCCCAAGTGCCTAATGGCGATTTTGTCAAGCATGGGATTCAATCAGTTCACCAGCACTGAGATATAGCCCTTTGAGCCAAACGCAGGTGAGTTTAAGCTCGTCTGAAGAATCCCTTCTCTGAAGGGTTATAGCAAGCCGGGTGCCACTCGATCCCTGCAATGCGATGGTTTTTTTGTTTGCTCTGCCTACTTCCCTGTTGTTAAAAACATTTCGCTATGCATTTACGACGGGGATGCCAGGAGCGCCTGGAGGGTAGTCGCCTCCCAGTCCCGCAACACATACCGTACCCTGGAACAGGAATGTGCTGTTAGGAATGTATTTATCATACAGCATTCTGTAGTCTTGTCCTCCATTCTGGACAATGAGTGATCATCCAGTGCGGTAATCTCCATTAATGTAGTAGCTCTGGTGCTGGTAATTTAGGATATTGATAAACTGTAAGTAGGCCTTACCCAGTGGTGGTGTGTCAATCAGTTTAGGTAACATATAAAGTAATTATTCACTCAACCAATAACATGACTACATTGTAAATATCATGTCATTAGACTTGCAATGAACTTGCAGTCAGGATAATCTGGCCAATGAGAGAGCTTCCTCTGTCAGATCGCATTTCTTAATTCCCGCCCCCCTCCCTCATCATTCCCAGGGTAATCTGGCCAATGAGAGAGCTTCCTCCATCACATCGCATCTCTTAATCCCCTCCTCCATCACTCATCATTTCTGTCTTCTACCGATAACTCTACACATCATCAACGAGTTGTCATGCCGTGACATTCACGACTCACATCTCTGTAGCAGGAAATATCTGCATTGTGTTTTTATGTCTTTAGTGTGGTTTTGGAAAAGGTGTTTACTCACAAATTTGCTTTGCGTAATGGCCCTGGGCCTATCAGCCGGCAATATCTGTATGTTAACCAACATATCTCGCATCTCTACATGGTTTGTTTCATCTTCATGAAGACAGTATGCACTACAAAAATAATAATAAAGATAGAAGAATCTTGCTCAAGAACTATGACAGAAAATCGCAATCTCAATTCTGAGTGGAATAAAACCGCGATTCATATTTTACCCAGACCCGTACAGCCGTGCTGCTCTTTTAACATTTCTGTTGCAGACCTAACAAGGCAGAAAAAAGCAGAAAATTAGCTAAATAAGAGCAGGTCTAAATGCCGAAAGTATGCACAGTGCGTACAGGCATACAGCTACGGAGGGAGCCCACAGGGAGCACTGCAGTCTCACACCTCCAGGGCTTGTGAACTTCTGAAAGGTGTGTGCATTTTAAAAGGCACATGCATTGTGGGTGAACTGATGCTTCCAAGTTGCAGGGTGTCCAGGTGAGACAGGACTCTTTGAGCTACTTCAGCTTTTAAAACTGAAAAGTTCCTGTGCTTGGCTAAATCATTCAGTTGTTCTTTTTTCTACTTTTACTGGTTTGTTTCCTTGGTTCCAGGTGTTTCACATTAAAATTAGTGACACGTGCATGATTATAGGAGGCCGACCAATCAGCATGCAGCAAGATCTCAGTGCTTAAGTGAAATGCAGGTCCTTTTGATTGAAATAGAAGTTTACAAATCCTGTCCTAGCTCAAAGCGTCCCCCTGACATGGATTAAGTGGTAACTCTACCTTAGTGTGTGACTGTATGTGTGATACACCAATCCGACGTTCACCTTACCTGCTCCTAGTGCATTCTGGGATTGGTTATGGATGTCTAAAACTCTGTTTGGAAAAGCTTTTATCAGAGGGATTGATTTACCATATTTAAAAATATTTATTTCCAGCTCTGGGAATAAATATTTAGGACACAGAGTATTTGCTCACTTAGTTTAAGCTAATATCCAAAGCAGGTTATAAAGGTAAAAGGTAACTATAAAACATTTTATCTATTTTTTTTTTCCAGCTGCACATTTTCTGAGGATGCTCCATCTTGCAGTTACTAGGCCGTCTCTTTAATCAGGACACCTTATGCTGCTTCCAGGGAAAAGAAGAAAAAAAATTCCTAGTATGGTTAAATATATAGTTATTTATTTGCATGCGGTACATTGGAACTATTTTAGCCACACGAGTTATCATTATAATCAAGCTAGAAGGAACCGTAACATTTTAGCTTAACCTCCCCACTAACAGAGAAACCCCGATCCTCGTTATGTGAGTCGGAGGGCAGCACACAATGGCCTGGTTTCCCTCCTGTACCATCCAACACTCCACCGTGCTTCAGCGGCTGCATCGTGCCGAAATACTAAAGCATTACAGTTATTCATTCTGACGCCATATCGGTACCGACGCCCTCAGACGAAACCCGTCTGCTGCATTGGTAATGTTTGCTTTTAAGGAGGGAGACCTTTCTTATTTAAGGGGAAATACAGTTATTTATATTCTGTAGTATTTCCAGGAAAAATAAAAGGAGTGTATATTTGATATTGTAAGTCACGGACACGCATTAGAGTCCATTTGCATATTCGTCGTCTTGTTTTCTTGGTGGGTGTCCACGGCAACTTGTTTCCTTAGGAACCGGTAGGAAACCCACTGTGCCAGCAGACGAGCTCCTGGGCTCCCCGTGATGTTCTAGGCCAGTGTTTCCCAATCCGGTCCTCAGCGACCTGCAGACAGTCCACGTTTTTGCTCCCGCCCAGCTCACTGCCAGACAGTCCTCATTTTAGGGAGTTGAGAGAGAGCAAAAACGTAGTCTGTCTCCGGGTCCCCGAGGACTGGATTGGGAACCA
Organism: Isichthys henryi; assembly: GCA_026776945.1. Taxonomy (NCBI): domain Eukaryota; kingdom Metazoa; phylum Chordata; class Actinopteri; order Osteoglossiformes; family Mormyridae; genus Isichthys; species Isichthys henryi. The sequence continues at coordinate 1,246,903 of JAODJX010000112.1, forward strand.
CCGCTCTAGTCGCTAGTACTCTACTCTGAGACTCCGTTACTGCACTTGCAGCAAACAGCTCTACACCAATGGTTCGGCAAAGATTCTTAACACCCCAGACAGACAGCAAGAAGGGCAGTTCATCCAGCCAAGGTTTGGGGATCCTACGAGTCAATCCCAAGAGAGACTGTGATTCCATAGCTCAGGTCATTTTATTGGCTACACACTCTAACTTCATTCTAACTTCAATTGCAAAAGTAGGGTCAGTAAGTCCCTGGAGCTATCGGGGATTTCGGGCCTTGCTGATTGTCCCAACAGTGACATCGCTCTTCCAAAACCAGGGTTTGACCTAATAACGTTCAGGCCAGAGGCACAGTACTGAGCCACATGTCACCCTACTGGGCTGTTCTGACTTGTGATTGGACTGGGGGTTGGGGTGTCGGGGGTCTTTTTTTCTCTACACAATGATAATGCTGTATGATAAATACATATCTATGAACACATACCTGTTCACAGATATTGATGAGTGAACCCAAAGGACTGATATGCTCTGTGTGTCTATGTGTTAATGCCAAAATCTGGAGATCTAAAGACTACAAGAATATTGACTGGGCTCTGTATCCCAAAGAGAAGACTCTACAGTCTTTCTGTAAAAGCATTTGTAGTTCATTGTGTGTTTATTATTTAGTATTTGTATTCATTATTTTCTGGGACGCTTAGGACACAAACATTTGCCAAATAAATAAAAAATACTTTTGAGTATTTGATCCCAAAAAGTTTAGGCTGGGTTTTCTGGAGATAATAAGGAAATTTCTACTGGGTACACACCCACAGGCTCTCGGGTCAGCCATGGGTTACTTGTGCTAGTTAAGTATGAAAAATCCATGACAGCCATGTGGGATGAAGGACAGCTTAAATGTGATGTTACTCACCACAGTTGCAGTGCCAGCAGCTTTGGGAATCGGGGAATCCCGACTGCTGCAGAATACTCTGGAAGGCCAGACTTTATGAGATTGACTGGTGAGCATGGTGTTCAGACTGAGAAGTATTTTCATGTTCCTGTCTGATATCCTGGGCAGGTTCATACCGTGCTGTTTTCATGAAAAACAAGTCACATTAAGCAGTGCTTCCTAATCCAGTCCACGTTTTTGCTCCCTGCCAGCTCATAAAAATGTGAACTACATGGTAGGGAGTTCTAAGGGAACAAAATCGTGGACCCCTGAGGACTGGGAAACACTGAAGGGTGTAAAAATTCTCCCACAATCTGATGAGTTAAAAGCACCAGGGCTAGCCATACTGTCTATAGTAATCCATTCAGAATAAAACTGTATAAGGATTTGGGTCTTCAGTCCCATCTAACAGCATTGATGACATTGATGACAGATCTATTTCAAAATTGCAACCTTATATTACAAATCTTTTGAACACATTATATGCCTGTCCTTATTGTATGACACCAAGGTCAGTGCAAAACAGATGAATACCACTGACCTAATCCCTTGAATAGCTGTCCTTTCTTATCTTCTGCCCTTTCCACAACTTCCCTGACATGTCTACATGTATTAGTATTTGGGCTACACATATAGAAACTGTTTTCTTTTCATACAAGTGATGTTACTCCATTTGCGTGAATGTCTGCATGCAGGTGCTCTGTGCTCTGCTGCTGTCCTGTGCAGGCTGGTCCCCAGCCTTGGACCCTCTTCTGCCTGGGATGTCCTTCAACCTGTTTGTGACCCAGACCAGGATAAGTGGTTAGAGCAAGGATGGGTCGCTGTGTTATTTATATCTGTTTGCTTGTCCTTTTCAGGATGGCTTAGTGGGATACAGAGTCATACCCTCAGTTCTCTGCATGTGTGGAGTTTGCATGTTCTACTCAGATTTGTGGAGGTTTTCTCTAGTAACTCCATCTGATTGGTTGGTCCCGCCTCCTCTAGCTGCTTGGACCCAGCTCCTGTATAATCTGATTGGTTATCTCTCTGAACCAATCATTTTTCATTCTGCCCTTAAAACATTGTTGTATAAGTAAAACTCCCATGAACCATTTTCTCCCACCAACAAAAGACATCCAGTGGGTGCATAGTGTGTGTGTGTGTGTGTGTGTGTGTGCGCGCGTGTATGTGTGCGCGCAGGGCAGGCATCTCCTCCAGGGTGTCCCATTATTCATGCCCTGTACTTTTCCACGTAGGCTCCAGGCTCACTGAGACTCTGTAATTGATCAGCAATCACAGAAGTTTGATATACAGAATCCCTTCTTTTAGTGCAGCTCCTGCTGTTGCTCCTCTCCTACCTCAGCATGTCTGCAGACTGCAGAAGGGAGCTGCGTGGAGCTCCTCTGATTGGAGTCCATGTCCAGCCTGTCGTCCTTCAGCGGCCCCAGTCAGCGGGCACTGTGTCCGGCTTGGAGTCGGCAGCAGCAGCCCTCACCGCCGGCTGCCGCTGACTTACAGGCACCTGGTCGGCTTAATGAAGCTGCGTGCTGCAGGCAGCCGGGGAATGAATGCAGGCCAATTCCCTCCCTCTTTGTAGTGGAGCGAAGTCAATTTGCTGTGCCGCTGGGAGCCCTCGAATGACACAGCCCAGAGCTTTCTAGTGACGCGTCTACATGACTGAACCGCTCTGAGGGTTAGGACATGATGGTTAGTCTTATATTAATATTGATTACTTTTTATTGCTAATCCATCCATCCATTTTCCAGTGGCTTATCCTGTACAGGGGCAGCATAATGAGTGAAAGGGAGATACGCACACAGACACACACACACAGACATACACACACACACACACACACAACACACACACATTTGTATTCATATCCTAGTGGGGACTGTCAAGTCATGCATATGGGCCAAACGCTAACCCCAACAACAACACCCTTAACCCCCCACCAATCCATAACCTTAACCATAAGTAACCAAACAAAATACAAGAATTATGGCTATTGTAGTGTTTCTGATTGCAGCACAAATTTTTATAAAATTGAGTTTCCCTTGTGGGGGGGGGGGAGGTTGAAAAAAAAACGGTCTCCATTAGATGAAAATAACAGGACATTTGGTCCTCACAATGTAATGTATACACCCCCCCCCACACACACACACATACAAAATGTTAAACATATATTATGGTAAATAACAGATTGTTTATGATCATCTCAAAATGAAAGAAATGTTGTTGCTATTTATTTTTGCTACTCTGTAAAGATAATTCCACGAAAAAACAGTACATGTACATATTATAATCCAACATCACATCTAGTTAATCATGAGTTGGGGTATTACTTGGCAATAAGTTGAGTATTACTGTTTCTAAGCTTACAAAACTAGTGCATTGAGGAAAAGGCATTGATTTTGTTTAAGTGTGATGAATGCCCAGCGGAATCACGCCGCGGTTTTGCATAGATTTTTGCTGCGGTGGCTCCTAGTGTGGACGCCCCCGTTGTCGCAGTTGGGGTCTCGCCTTCGGCTCGTTGCTGCTCTTTTTCCGATCTTACTAACTCCATCGTCTTAATATTTATCCCCATTCGCGTGTCCTTTCGGCTCCCGGAATGTATTGGCTTGTTTTAGAAGGATAATCGGGTTAATCAGTGTGACTGTGGTAATATTATTATAAAATATAGAGACTAGGGCAAATCGTATCATGCATACTGGCCGTATTTGGAGTTTTTTGTTTGCTGGAGCGTTGGTATTTCTCTGTTAACTGTAAGGTATTCTGCGCGTGCTTTCATAAAAACACAAAGAACGCACCGATCACAGGGGGCTTCCCGCATTAGGCTGATAGGGTCTTAAATGTACTGACTCGGGCATGTCATGTGTTACGGCTGTAAGATTCGGCCAGTAAAGCAAGCAGTGTGAATTTAGATATCTCTGTATAGTCGGGATATATCACCAGGCGTAGGCATCCCGGAGTCCCCTATTCGGATACAAGACTGTAAAAGCAAATGCCGTTTTTACAGCAGGTTTATTAATGCTGCCTTTACCTGTCATCTACCCCTTTACAACAGGCTGTTTAATAAGATTTCGAAAATGGCAGTGAAATAAAATTAGCTGTAATACCATCTGGCAACTTGGATGGCAGCAATTTGACATTTCCTGCGGTTTAAGGCCGCAGTATTAGCGACTGCAGGCTTTAATGTGCCTTCTGCGCTGTAAGGATGATCAATGCGCCCCGGGCTCTTCGCAAAATGCTTCGCAACGGAGTCAGGCGGATTCACCGCGTCGATCGATCAAATGCTCTGTTACTTATCGCATAAATATTTACAAAAATATATAAGTAAAACGGGGGAAAATATTAGTTTTAATGGCGCATTCTGGCGCCACATACCAAAACTGCATTTTGGCAGGCTCAGCGAAGGGAAAAATGTTGATTTCTGCAGGGCTCTAGCAAGAAGGGCTTTTAAAGGGGGACTGTTTTCATTTTGGATTTGAGCATTGTTTTTATTAAGTGTTATAAGTAAAATCTGTTCATCTCTGTTTGATATTTTAGTATTTTCGCTTACAGAATTATCAAGTAAATGGCATTTAAAACCTATGGCAGGCAGTTAACGTTTTCAGCAATTCAGAAAGAAAATTAAATGTCATATAATTTGTCAACAAGAATGCAAGTACAGCTCATGCAAATTCACAGTAATCAAATTAATCTGAAAACACAGGAGTTATCGGTGAAGTTCAGGCTTTCCTCTGACTGACTTGACAAAAACTGAGTTAGCGCTCGAGAATCAAATCAGAGATTCCTCAGAACGTCATAGATCGCTGCTGAAATGGCTTTTGGTGGGGAAGTAGCATTCTTCATGTTATCCAAGTGACTTAAAAAATCGAAATCTATTTGACTTTGATTGTGACAACCTTTCAGAATACTAGATTATTTTATATTATTAGGTAATATAGCCTAGCTTTCTGAATGAATCTATTAGCTTTCTCGTTATTTTGATTTTATTTCCATTTTATTAGTTTGTAAGGGCCTTGCTTAAAAACATACATATAATTTTTCTACGCTGTTTATTTAAAAACAAACAATCAAATTACACAGTTTTTGTTTGCGTTTAATGAAGTTTGCAGACCTTCCATTATCTGAGTACAGTATAAACTTCTCCTACTGAGTGTAATTAAAATGGAGAGTAAGATGTCAAATTAATGCGCGTTTATTTTTCTAAACAACTGGATCAGTACCAAATAATCATGCGCTTACTGAAAGGAGATCTATATCGCCATGTTTCCCTTAGCTATTTTGCAGTGAATTTATTATAGCGAGTCTGCTGTGTGAAGCATCTAGTGTTGTAATATATCAAAGCTGAACGGGTCCCGAGTGTCTAATAATGCCTTCCTGCAGGACAGCTGCTTTACCGCCGTATCGTCGTCCTAAGTCTGGGTCAAAGTGAGACCCCTTTACCCGATCTACGGCGTCTTTACCACCTAAACAGCCTTTAAACGCCATTATCGCTATTTCCTGCGCAGTATGACATACTCTCTTGTCGCTAATGCACGTGGCAACAGAGGCGCGTCTCTAATAGACCGGAGTAAAGAGCAGTACGGTTTACTGCTGACTCGCATGAAAACAGATTGACTGTTTTTTATTGTCTCTGGCCATTAGTTACCCGAAACCGGTCCAAGTGTTTGTTGCTACACATACAGAGAAGCTTCGTCGGGTATTACGCATCCGAGGAACAGAACATAAATAGTAAGTTGATCATGGAGTTGTATATGGCTGTGTTGCATAATATAGAAGTCGAACATCGCATATACTGGGGAGTATGCCCAGTAAACTGTGGGACAGTGTTCTTCCAGTAACTAACCAAAATGAAAGCGATCTGCCTTATATTTGTTTCATTCAGTTGCAACAAAAAATCATATAACCCAAAATATCCCTGTACCCAGCGGAATAGCTAGACATTCTTGGCCCCCAAAATTTGTCAGGGTACCTAAGTCTTTCCGACGCCCCTGCCTGTAGCGCGAATCCCAAAATGAACAAGCGTGGCAATTTCCATTGAATATTTATACATATATAATTGCCGGGCGGGGCGGCATGGTGGTGCAGTGGTTAGCACTGTCGCCTCACACCTCTGAGACCCGGGTTCGAATCCCCGCCTGGGTC
>JAODJX010000112.1:1260766-1271827 GCA_026776945.1 Isichthys henryi
CCACCTGTCCTAGACTGCCGTGAGGCCGACCTGCTATCTGTCATACATGATTTATGATTTGCCGGCGGCGTTGCGTTGGGGTTGACGGTATCCCCAGAGTGTCTCCTGGGAGCCAGTGTCAACATCGCGCGGCCCGTCCTCGATGCTGCACGACATGGGAAGTTGCGGAATCAGATGCCACCATTTTCTGCAGACAGCTGGATCAATCATCCATTGTGATCGGCGAGATGCAGGTTCCCCGGTTACGCTTTACAGCAGATTACATGTTTGTTTTTGTTGGTAGTATAACTAATTTTCACTTACTTACCAGCTGGTATGACATCCAGACATGATTAAAACTGTAATCATTAATCATTGTAAAATGCCCACAGACATCTTATTCAGAGGTGGAAAGTTCAGAGTACAAATCCAGACCAAGATTTTGCCACAGTCACAGAGTACTCAACTGCTTGGCTGAAACAAAACCCTGGTCTGGATTTGTACTTTGTGGATCGGGACTTTCCACCTCTAATCCTATTATGTTTTTGTTCAGCCAGAGGATTTGATTTGTCTTCCACTGTATGTTTGGATGTGATAAACCTGCATTCTGACGTCTACACGAACACGCACACGCGTCAGAACATGGCGTCCTGCCCTTTCCCTAAATGCCATGCTTGTGCACTATCAATCACTTCATGGTGGAGTCTGAGTGTGCCGCGATGCCAGCCCCCCCGAGGCTCACACTGCATGGTCATTTTTAGCTGGGGAGTCCTGCCTAACAAGCGATAAGCTGCAGGTGTCATGTTACAGCGTATGCAACCTTCCACGCATTCACCGCGCGCATCACAGTGTATCAGGCCGTGAAGTGACTGCAGAAAGGCCCCTCCACGTTAGTAACTTCAGAATTAACCCCCCAGGTTGAGCATAGCTTCTCTTTATTAGGCATGCCCCTACTGCCTCCCTGCCCCGTTATTTGTTTAGAGTGTCAAAAGTGCAATATGACCTTGAAGTAAGACTTGCTGGCTGATGGTATTTAACATACACTAGCAGTCAAGTTTTTTCACACACTGAGATTTTCTGCATTTGCACGTTACTCACATAATATTTGCTAGAAATGCACTCAATATTCTTTACTAACAAATAAATGTACAATTTGTCCACCTTTTCAATACCATTATCAGCAAGAAAATGTCATATCTTTGATTCATCAAGGTAACTCCCTCTAGCAGTTATAACCGCAGAGAAAATTCGAGGCATTCTTTTTTCCGCAAAGGACATTAAATACTGCTCTGTGTTCATGGGATGAAACAGTTAACTAGTGCATTTAAAGTTAAAGGACAGCATAGAACAACCACACAACCACTTAGTAGGATGTCAGACATGCACTGTTAGATACTCTTTCCATGTTATAAAGGAAACGTGTTTTATTTGACTTATATTTTCATTTATAGTTGTTCTCTCAACTTTCCGATGACTAACAAGAATATTATATCTGCAGTTTATGAAATAATAGGACAAGTGGTAAAAAGCTGTGATGTGCAAAATTTTTTGACTGATAGTTTAGGTATGACTGGTTCTCATCTTGGTCCTGCTGTTGGACCCTTGAGCGATACTTAGCCTGAGCATCTCTCAAGTGTCAAGTGGGCTTTACCGTCATACCATCCATGTACAGGTATACGGCGGTGTGAATTAGCGTCCCACCCAGGACCATGATACGAAATACAGACAGTAAGTGACAGAGGGAGGTTTTCATAATACTTAAACTGCAGAAACACTTCAGGACAGTGTGAAACAAAAGAGCTGGTCTATATATGTGAACCTGACAAGACCAGCCTACAGTCGTCCTGAACACAGGCAGAGGAGTGTAACAGCACGATACGCATCAGTCCCTTGATGATGTTCCCGTTCCCCCCGTGCAGACTTCCGCCAGTATCCAGCCGTCTTGGCGCTCCTGCTTGGCTTCACACACGTGTGGCTGGCCCAATCAAAGAAATTCGAGACTTTAACTCACGTGTCAATAAAAATTACCCTGGATGTATGAATGAACCGGCTGAATCAACGGCGCCGGTCTGGAACTAAGCAAGATGCTAATGCTCTAAACGGGACCAGGCCGCTTCCTGCCAGCCTGCTTTGAAGCTTATAATCGCTCATACAGAATAGCATCGAGCGTTTAAGTGGAGTGTGCAGTTCGCCGTTGTCGTAACATCAGCATTCAGGCTGGACTCCCTGCCTGACCCCAGTTTGCACCAGAGAGCTGATTTCTGAGGGACTGAGCCAAGTCGACTGACAAAACAAGGGTAACTTGCTTCAGTGGCTTGGCAAAAGTCACATTGTGTCTCAGGTACGTGTTTGTCTTTATATTTTGGTTTCTCTATTCTGGGGGGGGGGGCGTGATTGTTTAATTCAATATTTAAAAATTTTCATTTGTGTGGAAATTCACAGTTTGACTAGATTTCGCTCCTTGTGTGTTTTTTCCGATCATTCACTACACTACTGGATGTTTTGCAATGGACTTGAAAACTGGAATTATTATTAAGAACCGGCTTCGCCCCCTTGGGCAACATATTTCACATCACTGTGCAGTGAGTACTATGCAGTGCCTGATTTTTCAGTTTAGTTACTAGCAGTTGGCTCATATGCTAATGTCACAGTGCAGTGCAGATACAGTGGTGACCTTAGATTGGCCTTAGCATGTGACAGAATAAGTCGTGAATATGACAGCTCTGCAAATCACAGGAATTATCCGGAAGCTTCCATATGGCTGCGGATCTATTTGGATAATCAGCTATTGGAAATGGAAGGAGGGAAAGTGGCCAGGAATTAACTTCCCATACATCACCTTCTCATCAGCTTTCATTCAGCTAAGATGCACCATAATGGAATCGACGTACATCGTGGAATGATGGCGATATGAAAACGTTCGTGGGAAATTGTATCACTGAATATGAGTTTTCTCCATGAGCGGTTTGGGGTGGTAGGTGCAAAACGTATTTATACTAGCTATATAAATTGGTGTCAGCTTTTATTTCATGGCAGGGATTGTTGGGGGAAGTCGTCAGGTTGAGAAAGTTATGCGTTTTTAACTTTTGTGCTAGGAGGTTGTAGAAGTTTGTAGTCAATGGGCATGGTTGCCAACTTTGGTCAGCCGATCTGCACCCGCACTAACATGTATGTAAGAGTTTTATTACTTTGTAAATAGTCTATAGGGTTTGCAAACTACCCCATCGATTTTGATGTAGCTAAGTTTTGGTTTATAATGCAATAATATAGATTTGCCGTAAGATTTCTTGCATGAGCGTGAGAGTCTGAAAGCGTGAGTGTCACACCAGATGCATGGAATTTGGCAACCCTGCCAATAGGTTAGTATTATGTGAATATTTACCTGTCAGTTAACAGAGAAGCCTTTGAATACAGGCCTTGATCTGTGTATTTTTCCTTGAGATGATGTTACACTTTATACCATGGCACTGTTAAATTCTCGGATCTTCTCAGAAGGGTGTTGATTAATTTTCTATAACCACACACGTAATGCCACCTTGGGAAATTGCAGTAGGAAAACGACATGCTATTATAATCTTTAATTCTCACATTACATGAAATTCCAGATGTTGTACAACACTTAAAAAGGAACACAGCCGAAACGGAAATGGCGGAAAAAAATAATTCCATTGCTTAATGCATTTTCAGCTAGTAAATGTGAAAATTTCATCTTTAGGTCTTTTTGTACCTGTAAACCAAACGTGTAGTAACTTTGCTATAAGCAGGTTGATGTACTACAAGCCCTACATTAGACATTTTAAACGTACTCCACGCTGTGCACTGAGTGGTTTGTCACCTCTACAGCTGTGCGTTTCGAAGCGTAACCCTTACTTAAGGTAGACCCAAAGGGGATTAACATATTTTCTTTATAAAAATGGTCGTTTTGAACATCAGTTACATATATAAGTGTTCAAAGTGTGGTTGTCTCTCCCTGTTGAAGAAGAAGAAGAAGCGCCCCTTCACTCTTCCTCAGCTGTGTGTGTGATCCTGGGCCTGAGCCCCACATGGGATGGGGGGGGGGCTGCCATAAGGGGTGCTGGTTAGGTAACAAGCGGCTGAGGATTGGCAGCTGCTGATTGGGGCTTGGAAGGAGGTGGGCCGAGGATTGGCAGCTGTTGATTGGGGCTTGGAAGGAGGTGGGCCGAGGATTGGCAGCTGCTGATTGGGGCTTGGAAGGAGGTGGGCCGAGGATTGGCAGCTGCTGATTGGGGCTTGGAAGGAGGTGCCGACTTGTGTGATTGCAGAGGCTGTAGCTGGATGTTGGGAGTGGCGGAGCCGGGTATGGGGGGTGGTGCGCTACAGCACCCCCACAGTACAAATAGCAGTAATTGCAGTCCTTACTGGAAACATACAATTTCATACTCTCAGTATTTCATACTCTCAGCTTGTCACTCCTCTATTTGATCTCCTCATTATTTATTTGTATTTTTTGTGTGCATTTGTGAAAGGCAGCATGGTGCATTATGGGTACTCCTCAGGGGTGATTCTAGGACCTGGAGGGGGACATCAAAGGGTGCGACTTTATTATTAACCATTGATGTGTTTTGAATCGATGAGTAACAGGTTGGGGTACTCTGGGGGCCAATCAGCGCTGTGGCCCCACCCCTGTGTACTCTTCTGGTAATAATGTAGTCAGTGATGTGGTAAAAGACGGGAAAGTTAGGACGATTCAAAAAAATTCAAACATAATTGAATTGGTCTGGGTTGGGTGGCCAATATGGTATATTTTGTCTGAAATCTGTACTGCCTTCCCCCCCCACGCTGCAGCTTTCCGCGCTTCAGGTCTTGTTTGTGTGTGTGCATATGCATATGTGAATGTGTGTGTTGGCCTCTGGCACAACTGACACAGTTTGACTGCTTAGATGAAGTTATAACAGCTGAGTGCTTCATCTCCATATAATTGGGAAGGAGGGGGGGGCGGAGCCGTGAAGTGCCATGGCCCCACCCCTCGGTAATTGCCTGACACTTTGAATAACAGAGCCCCCAGCTGTCACTTGCGGAAAATAAATGAACCCAACCGTACATTGCTGGTGCCCCCGAGGAGGCGAGGCTGTCTGCCTCGCAGGAAGAGCCCTGTGGTGCTGAGGAGTGCCGTCTGTCACCACGGGCAGTGATGCACTTGGCGGAAGAGCGCCAAGGGGGGGCTGCTAGTTAATTGTGCTAACTTTCACCAGGGGACTGAACTGGACCATTCACCGGGTAGAATATTAAAACAACAATTTTGCACCATCGTGTAACATCCATCCATTATTTAAGTAATGAAATAGTTCTAAATTAGAGTAGTAACATTTTACATTTAAAGTGAAATTAAATTTGCAAATATCCATTCATCTTCCATAGCCCTTTGTCCTGCACAGGCTCCCAGGGCCTTGGATAGGATGTTTCTAACTTAGGAATATGATTACAGTAATTATGTATAGGCAGTGGTGGCTCTGTGGTGGCCTCACAGCTTCACAGATGGGAGAACTGTAGCTTTGCATCTCTAAAGTGTGCCCTGCGAAGGGGGGGTATCTAATTTAATGTGTTCCCCTATCTGGTGCTGCCTGGAATCAGCTTGGTCCCTCCCCCTGCCACTCTGTCTATGGCATGTAGATGGAGGACGGATGGATGGATATATAAACCGATTTTATAATAACTCAGGCTTTTGCTGCTTATTTAATTTAATTCATTTTCTCTATATAGCGCCTTTCACAACAGAGTCGCCCCAAGGCTCTATAAACGGGTGTATCGTGACGCATTCCTGCATCTTGTATACAGATTAATTCAAATTAAAAAGGGGGGGGGGGCATCACACACAGCTTCTGAGCAACACAGGTACGCAAACCAAAGGCAGTGTCCCAGAAGGCGGTTTGCAAAACAATATGGTAATTAATTATTTATGAGTAAGAAATGTATAATGTACAAGAGAAGGTCTAGCGCCACATAATATCCGAATGGGCTTAGTCATTAAATGACAAGTACACAGATTTCAGCACCTTTTCTTGGAGGAGAAACAATCTGAAAAAAGAATCAAAATAAAAAGATATGAGGCCAGTATGTTTTTATTTATTTGTATGGTTGGTTTGCTTTTAGCCCTAAATCAGGCTTGTGGAAATCAGACATTAAGGTCTCTCAGACACCTACCACTGAAGGGCTTTTACCTGACAAGAATAGCTGTAAGATTTTGGCTTTAGTTTGTACCAAAGCTGATCCAGAACTGCAGGAATTATGGATAATAAGTTCCGCGACCATGTGTTCCAGGCAGTAACCAGGTACCCCCAAAGACAAACGTTATCTAATCTAAGCACCGTTAGGATTAGATAGGGATTCTTCTTGCTAAATTATCAGATAATCCTGACATAATGGTAGCTAAAGCGGACAGCGGCTGCGGTCCGTGTGTCAGTGTGATGTCTTTGTCGCCATGTTACCGCTGTCCTTTCAGAGAGAGTGCTTCACGCTGCCAGCTGTGGGCTAGTGTCTGTCTGGTGTTCTCGGGAGTGGGTACGACTTGTTTTCCTGACAACAGCAGCCCCTCCTGTGCCTTTAATGGTGTAGAACAGGGCCCGGTCACTTTCCAACGATCGTGTAACAATCTGAGCGTTACGTAAGCAGCATCCGCCGGGCTCCTGCCTTGCGGGTGGATCCGCTCCATCCAGCCCCCCCGGTCCAGCAGAAATTTAACTCCCTCTGCTTTCAGGGTCTAACTGCATGCATGATATCAGGAGTCTGTTTGTGGCTAAGCGTGCCTCTGCGAATTTTATTACATTAGCACGTTTTATTGTTTGTTTATTGTGGTACAAAACTCAGCAAATGTGGTGTGGGGAGCCAGTACCTTGGTGATCAAGGCCTCAGACTCATAGTCACGGGACAGCAGGGCCAGTCAACCCACTGAGCGACATTGGTGGCCACCTACAGCACATCTTCTGGGGAGGCACTGACCTAGCAAGCCAATTTCACTTTGTCTCAGACAGGGGGCGCAGTGGTTAAGCTAGCCTTGGGCCCCAAATGGCTTTAGTCTGGTACTTTGTTAGAGAGGGGGCGTGCTGTTGTACCCTTAGGCTAGGTAAATCTAACCAAAACTTCATCCTCATATTGTTTTTAGGGTTCTTGTTTTAGCTTCTCTGACTTATTTGTATATTATTTCCTGCTTCTTTCACTTATTTCAAATCCCTGTAAAGAGCCCAGATATCTTTTTGTTTGTACTTTCCTTGCTCTATGGGCCCCTTTCCAGCCATTCCTGCCTTCTGCTAAGAGCAGAGTCGCAACTTCACACCCTGTCGTCTTCATTCTCCAAAATCACACAGTTCGGAGCCCCACTGAAGCCCTCTCTGATTATTAATCCACGGCGTAATGAGTCGTTACTCTTCACAGGCAGGGCGCATACACACCTGAGCCTCCTTCAAACATGAATCTCTGTCTGTAGTCATTAGACATAACTGAAAAACAGGGTGTTCATAAATGCGAACAAGCCTGTGGGCTCTGAAACGGAGGTATAGAAATCACTGGGCGGAATTAAAGAGGATTGAGACTCGAAAATAACTCCATTAATCCAAAACCTCTGAGTCCTCTGTAAAATGGGATATAGATCTCATGATCCTCCTCCTCTGGAATCAACTTGGCATTGATGTGTAGCACACTAAGTTAGGAAGCTGCGATTGTAATCGGAAGGTTGTTGGTCTGAATCCCAGTGTCGGCACAGTCATTTCGCTGTTAGGCCCCTGAGCAAGGTCCTTAATCCCAGGTGCTCTAGGGATTATCCAGGAAACCGATGTCAGTGTGCAGACTCTTGCGGTTGTTTTATACGGAGTTTTATAACCCTCTTGTCAATACCTAGCTATCAAAATAGAGCAGCGTTTCGGAGAATAATCTCACACATTACAGATTTCTCTGTTTTCAGGGAGCACTGTTGGCTCTCGCCTGTGTGTGGACTGTGCATGTTTCCCGCAGCTCATGTGTGTTTCCTCAGGCGATCCAAAAGCATTCTCCAAGGCAAACTGGCATCTTTGAATGGTCCATTGTATGAGTGGGTGCCCTACAATAGACTGGCAGTTGTCTCCCTTGCCCTGTGCTGCCTGGAATGAGCTCCAGGCTCTGAGACTAGCTATGTAGCTGGAAGACGGATGTATTAATTATACAGACAGTGGTGCATCCATTTAAATTAAAACAATATAATTTTTTCATTTCATATGATGAATAAATACCTAAGAAAATATAATTGCATTTAATATGCACCAATCCTGCCATGCACTGTCTCACCTAAGATACTGTCTGTTATTAAAGTATGTATTTAAATTCAGATATGCACTAAATGTTGATTAAAATACCACCCTTAGACTAATCTATCGAATGAACTGTCTTGTTCACTAAAGGCGTTTAAGTAAAAGGGTTACCAGTGCATGGGATTCTCAGGGTTCCCATAAATGTGATTCTCAGGGTTCCTCTAAATGGCCTTTTGATCTTACAGCCTCGTGATCACGATTCTGCTCCATTTTAGTCTGCTGTCCTCATGTGTGAGGAGGTTTGCATCGAAGGCATTTAACCTTCCATGTTCATAATGTGTTATGTCTGTTTTTTGTGTACTTTCTCTGTAAGCATCTTTGAGTTTATGTAAAAGCGCTTTATAAATAAAAATGTATTGTATATGAAAGTGAAAAGGAGTAGAGACTATTGCAGCATTTTTTTAATAGATTTTATTCACGTTTTCATTTAACAAATGTTTTTGCATGAGGATGTTTTTCTAATTTTATCTCCTAACATTAGAAGTGACAATGCAAAGGGCTTCTGGATAGGTGACTTCTTGAGTATCATCTATAGAAGAAGCGCGTTGTATGACATCATGCCTGAAAGGGGTGTGTCCTTAACACTGTGTGACAGAGAGTGATAACCGGCCATGACCAGTAGGGTACCACTCCACCGTGTTCACTTTTCTCCCTCGTCCTCACAGTAACATGTTATCCCAAAAATGTCACTGAAATGTCACTGCCTGCTTCCAGAGCTCGAACCTGCCCCTGAAATTATTTCATGCCTAAAGGTTGCATTCCCTTTGCCCGTCACAGCTGAAATCGTGTTTCATTTGTGCTGTTTATATAATGTTATTGATTTCCCTTTATTTCCCATAATTGCTCATCCAGTGCAGGGTCTATCCTGGGATGGACTGGGATATGCTGAAGGAAATGGTAGGCCTTTGTAAGATAGACAATTCAAATCATATACAGACACTCATGCGTCTGTGTGGGTAGTGTATGACTCTGCTGGTTAGGATTCTATATCTGCAATCAGATGGTTGCTGGTTCTAATCCCAGGATCAGCAGAGTGGTTTCACGAAACTTACGATTCTGTCCATCTTCCATTTGATCTAGTACAGTAGACAGCAAGCCTGAAGCCTGTCTGAAGAAGCACAGGGTGCGGCGAGGACACCTCGCACACTATCTTGGGAGGGGGGGGCGGGGGCACACACACAGACAGAATCACACCAGGTGGAGGAAAAACAGCACAACCTACTAGGACTGGGTCATTTTTTGAAGGAAACGGGTTTCATTCAATCTGTCTCTATAAGCATGAGGGAGTGTCTGAAAACTCCATTTAATTTTTAAAGGCTTTAGCTCTGGACTGCAAGCAGGAACCCATGTTATGTGGGGGAAACATACGCACTCGTGCGATAAACACCAGGTATGTGTTTGGCAGCTGGATGGCATTTGAGACCCCTCCCTTGGAAGCCTGAGACAGTCAGTCACTGTGCTGCCCAGAGAAATAATTTACTTGTCAAACGGATCAGCTACGGCGAATCACACTCAAAGAGCCTGTGGACTCCTGTTATCTCCCAGCGCTCGATTGATTAATTCGTGTCGTTGTTTGCAATGTCACCTGTTTCTCACAGGAGTGACTAAATTACACTTAGGGCCCCTTAATGAAGTTTGTAGAATTCCTGACATGCCAACTGTCCTGATTATTATCGTAACAGAGTGAAACAAATTGATAGGGAATGACAGAATGAAGAGTAGCAGACCCCATGGCTTTCATTTAGCCTGAAAAATAATGGCTATGGTGAATTAGCACTATTGCCTCACACCTCTAGGAGCAGGGTTCAAGGCTCCACCAAGGCTCCATGTGTGTGGAGTTTGCATGTTCTCCCTGTGTCATTGTGATGTTTCCTCTGGGTACTTTGGTTTCCTCACAGAGTCTAAAAACATGCTGAGGTATATTGGAGTTCCCAAATTTCACCCCAACCTGGGTTGTTCCCTGCCTTGCACCCATAGGCTCCAGACGCCTGTGACCCTGACAAGTGATTACAGGAAATGGATGGAAATTTGTAATATTGTTCTCCTGATAATTTATGAAGCAGTAGTAATGCTGAATGCGTCTGGCTAAGCCATGCGGAGCTTTGATTCCAGTGTTTGGACTGAGACATGGGTTTGAGGGACACACTTTAGTCATGCTAGCCTCAGAAGATTAACAGGATGAGAGCAGATGGGCTATGGTTTGGAGCATCAACCAAGGTGACTGACCCAGGATCAGTGTCAGTGTGAACATTGTGCTGCTGTTTCTCAGTGAGCGACACTGGGATCATTGTCAGTGTGAGGACAGTGCTGCTGTTTCTTAGTGACTGACACTGGAATCAGTGTCAATGTGAAGATCGTGCAGCTGTTTCTCATTGACTGACACCGGGATCAGTGTCAGTGTGAGGACAGTACTGCTGTTTCTCAGTGACTGACTCTGGGATCAGTGTCAGTGTGAAGATCATGTTGTTGTTTCTCAGTAACTGACACCAGGATCAGTGTCAGTGTGAGGACAGTGCTGCTGTTTCTCAGACACTGACACCGGGATCAGTGTCATTGTGAAGATCGTGCAGCTGTTTCTCATTGACTGACACCGGGATCAGTGTTAGTGTGAGGACAGTGCTGCTGTTTCTCAGTGACTGACACCGGGATCAGTGTCAGTGTGAGGACAGTGCTGCTGTTTCTCACTGACTGACACCAGGATCAGTGTTAGTGTGAGGACAGTGCTGCTGTTTCTCAGTCACTGACACTTGGGATCAGTGTCAATGTGAAGATCGTGCAGCTGTTT
>JAODJX010000112.1:1307602-1320071 GCA_026776945.1 Isichthys henryi
ATATACTGTATGTCTCTCTCTCTCTCTATATATATATATATATATATATATATATATATATATCCTGGAAACCATCTGGAAAAGTCTAAATCAAAGTGATGTGTTGGTATAACTAAAAAAAAGTCCTATCCACATCTGCAGCATCTGGCTTTCTATTCCCCCATTTTCGTCAGTTAGCTGGGTTCACTTAAGTGGGCTGTAGTCTGCTGTAGGAACTCATCTTTACACCCAAACCTGTTGTGGATCGCCCTGGGGCTCTGGAGTGACGTCAAGCAGATTCTCTGCAGCATGTCAACCACACCTCCCAGGAAATCCTGGTTGTCCGGATCCACCGCCCAGGGAGGCACCGGCTTGCCGGTAGTCTGATTAACCAGTGTTTGTCACCGGTGGCCTCACCCTTCCAGCTGAGGCCATGAAGCACTTAACTGGCGTTCCTATTTAATTGTTTCTGGTACGGCCATCAGATGCGAGATCTTCATAACTTGCTGAGAGTTTGAGCGTTATCTCCCAAATGCCCTTGTCCTGCCTGCTTGTCAGCCTGTGTTCTAGATCCAGATTCTGCCCTTTTTGAACCCAAGTTCTGCCTAGCCCACGAATCGTCTACATACATCGCCTGACATTCAGCCTGTCCACCGACTCCGACACCTGATAGCCCCAGACTGCCAACGCCAATTGCCCTGACTTTTGCCCCTCCACGCCCTTAGATCAAGAATTGGATTTTTCTGATCTTTCTGGATTGAAGAAAAATAAACCCTTTTCCTTATACCCGATCTGCACCAGTGTCGTCTTTTTCACGATGCCCGATACTCACCGGTACACGGTGCTGATTCCTCTTTGTTTTTCACTTTATGGTACAGAGTAACAAAGGCGGTACCATCACCTGGTAATGAATAAGGGATGTAACTGCATCTATTTTCTCTACTTAAAGCACTGACCCAAAGCAAAACCAAGTGAAACTTATTTTGTTTAATTTTTGTAAAGGTGTAGGCTATAGTTCTGCTACAATGACATGCCAATGAAAATATTATTGCCACTCAAAGGTATATACGCATAATTTAAGCAAAAGCATTTGACTTTAAGATTGATGGTGTTAATCATTTTTTGTTGAAATGATGTTTTAGTTTACTAAGAAATTTTAAGTGAACCGGCGGATTTTGGGAAGCACAAAGACGCGCGGTCATCTTTGTGAACGAACAAGAAATCTGTGGTAATTGCTTCGCTTCAGAAATATACGAAAAGCCTTGTGTCTGTTTAGATTCTCTCAGTGAAAGACAGGC
This sequence comes from Isichthys henryi, assembly GCA_026776945.1. Classification (NCBI taxonomy): domain Eukaryota; kingdom Metazoa; phylum Chordata; class Actinopteri; order Osteoglossiformes; family Mormyridae; genus Isichthys; species Isichthys henryi. The sequence continues at coordinate 1,308,880 of JAODJX010000112.1, forward strand.
CTGCAAGAACGGTGATCTCAGTCAGGGATTTTGGGTCCCCTGAAGGCATATGATATTGGGCCCCCAACCCAGATCAATCAGATTATGTTCCAAATTTTTTTGGGCCGCTGTCACTCGGGGGACTTTGGAATCGTTGTAACTTTCCCTCGCTTTACAGCACTCTTGATCTCAGTATATGGGAAAATCAGCCAAGACCTACCGACCGTTGCATAATCAGTTTTTTATTTGGCAAATACCTTGTTATTAATATGAAGAAGGAAGTACATTGTTTAATATCCTTGCCTGTCGTGTAATTCTTATAGCTAAAGGATTGCTCTATTTTATAAATCTTATCTTTATGTAATACTCTAATTTAAGATGAATAGGCCTATAGTAAAGGCATATGGTTAATATTTTAAAGCAATCAAACATACAAGCAATTTCCCAAAGCTGAAAAGACGTCGCTTTCTCTTGGCATTATGAAGGAACAGTCACTGGTAAAGGGCAGTCTGAGGGACTGCAAACAAAATAAAGTGTGTGAAGAGATTGACCTGCCAGAACGGCCAATGGAGGGAACCGAGGTGTGGAAAAAACTGGTAAGATTCTGTTTTTGACCAGACGTTACTTCACATGTTGCTCCTATTAAGATGAATTTGGCATTGTTTAAACCATTCCTCTGTCTTCCTTTGACTCTGATCGTTGATGGAATTTAGACGTAATCTATCAGTTTTTCCTATGAGACGATTACAGTTTCCACTTTAAAAATGTGAGACACGGAAGAATGCTTTAATTCACACTAATCCAACAATAACACTGTGCTTTTATTATAGTTCGTAAGTACTGTTAAATAACTACTTTTGTGGGTTTGTATGACTTTGATGTATGTTATGTTTTAGTATATTGCACAGTTTAAATTCTTTATTTCGTGTTTTAACACAAAACCATGTAGTTGCAAGTCGACTGCTTTTTTTGTGCTGAAATTTATGCACTGGTCATTACTTTCATTGCCGTTATCTTCAAAGAATTTCCTTAAATAAATATCCAAAATGTAGTTGTTCAAGTTGTGATTATGATTAAATCCCTGTTGTCAACGCTCTTCCTCCATTTCTCATTTTTCGTTTTGTTATGAAAACTGTCCTTAATTCACTTACTTAGCTGTGAATTTCTTCAGACGTTTTCATTAGCTTTAAGTTGCTATTGATTTCTCATATTAAATTCCGTCCAGGCTTGATTGTTCCCTTATATGATTACTACCATCTAGGAAACGTTTCATACCTCAAAGACAGAGAAGTTAGCGTACTCACAGCATCGTAAGGTTTGGTGAATAGTGTTATGTATTAGTGAATTTGATGAGCATGCAAGAATAATAAAAAAAAGTCTGGCGTATTGTCAAACATTGCTCTTATTTGATTTACAGCCAAGTTAATCAGACAGGCAAAAGCAGTATTCATCTCTTACAAACATGTAATTTCTTTGTTTCGGTGCCTTTAAACAATAACTTTGAACCAAGCACAATGTTAGACTCGCATTCTATTCCCACTTCTTGACGATAGCATCTATTTCGTTTCGATCCATCGACTGGGACCCCTGACTGGGACTCGCCACACCAACTGCCCTTCTGCGGGACATTCCACAGGCGGTCACGTGACAACGGAGTGCTGGAACAGCGCCGCCCGGCGTCTAGTCGCCTTACTGCTTCTCTCTCCGCATCGGTCGGAGGGAGGCGGGCGGTTTACGAAGGATCTCCGATTGTTTTTGCGGAGAAACTGCGGAGCACAAGCGCACTTGCACCCTCCTCACACCGAGCGGGACGTCCGGGCAGGTGGGCGCCATCTCATGCCTGCTCGTCTGCGGATCCCTTCAGGTTGGCAGCCATCGTGGCAGGTCAGGCTTATTGCATTTACTGCGATCTTTATTTTTTTAATCAAGCACCGTAAATTTAAGTAAACTGAGAAGCAGGGATGTTTTTTAATTATAGCGTAGTAATGCCGTTTGGTTACTGCGTAACACTGGAAATGTTTACGGATCCGTTTTGTGGAAGACATCAAAGGTTATGATGACATACTCGGACTTCTGGTGTAACTAGTTGTAATCGCTTTTAGCTAGAAGGCAACTAGTTAAATTGTCGTGATTCAGCGCGCGACGCGGCTGTAGTATGTAGAGCGAGCGCGATGGATCTTTTTCGCTTTGGATTCTCCCTATAAACCAACCAACTAACTACCTGCTTTTCCCGAACAAAGTACTTCTCAAGTAAGTGTTTCGGATGTCTTTTAATTCGACCTTTTGAGAATTTAACACTTTGTTGTGTCTTGAATCTACTTCTGTTAACCGATGGACCAGATAGTGCCTTTGTGTGTCTGTGAGTGTCTTTGTTTTCTGATTTTTTTTTTTTTGTAAGAATATGTACTTATATTTGTAACTTCCTAAGACAGCTTTCTATTTAGTACAGTTAAGAGTTTTGTTAAACAACCTTAACTATGCACCGCGAAGAATCGTGAGAAATTGGGTGCATTTCATCGTTACACATTTAACATTAATAAGTAGATTTGTAAACAATTGCAACTGTTTGGTCGAGTGGGAAATTTGGGGGGGAGGGGTTTCGGCTTTTGTTGAACCATCAGTGTTTTTGCACGGGATTCACATGAGCTCCAGGTAACTCACTTTTATTCAGACAAGAAAAACGCGTCAGACCGGGGCAAAAGCGTGTGATACCAATTCCGGTAATAAGTGGCAAACAGTAGGATGACAGTAGGATGACAGCGGTGTCCCTCGGATTGCTGACTTTTCCGGGGTCATGTACTCTGACTACTGTGATGTACGACAGCGTACTTGGTACTTAAAAGTTCCCTTCTGGTATCTCCCACTAATTGTTAAAGATAATGTTCTGTTTATATTTCGTGATAGTATAGCGGGCTAAAATAAACAAACAGCTTTTTCATACCACTGATATGGCTGGGATTTATTTATTTATTTGCAATGGATAGCGAAAATTTCCCGCTGTTGAATAAAATTCTTCTCATCTCACATTATCTCGCTTTATCTCACATAATCAGTACCAATCGGAGCACATGTGGCAGCTTAGGCAACTTCATTCTTGGCCCTCTGCCATGACGGTGAAATTAGTTTGCTGAGTGCATGCCTCCTCGGGAGATGGCGCTATAGGTTGCACCCATGTCACATAATAGGGTGACTGGCTGGCAAATAGATTGATAGGAAGGCTCATAATACAGGCTAAAATGACTTTTTATTCTAGTTGGCAACCTCAATCTCTGAGGATGCTTTTCATTATGCATTCTTGACATCCTTAAATTGTCATATATCTGTTTGGTGTCATCTTCTATTGCCGAAGTACAGTTCCACTACTCAAGAACACAAGTATAGAGGACGGGAAAAATCCCCGGATGTCATTCTTGCCCCATTCCAAATATTAAGGAAGCATAAGTTTCATCCCGGCTATCAAGAACAGTCCCATGGTTCATTGCGCCCAAGTTTGTTCTTGGGAGCAAAGTCAGCAAGAACACTCTTGTTAACTTGATATTGAAAAACACTCGTTATCTCACCTTATCTCATGTAATCTCGCATTTTATCTTGTATAATCTTATTTCATCGCACAGTGCAGCGTGCAGATCAGTGGGCTAATCCTGTGTGTCTGTGATCAGAAGGTTGCCAGTTCAAGCCCAACTTTGGCATATCTGCAGGTCCTTGGACAAGACCCTTAACGCCCCAGCTCCCTGGGCACCACAACAGGTAGCTTGCCCTTCCCAACCAGTTTGCTCTCACCTACAGAGAGCAAGTTTGGGGAGGCAACAAGAGAATTTCCACATGGGCATCAATAAAAAGCATCAATTATAAAATCCGTTGTAATCCCACTTCATCTGATGTAATCTTAGGGTGTTTCTCAATACTAAAAACACGAAAATTATACTTGTGATCTTGGCAAAAGTAGTCTTGCTGACTTCCCAGGAACGAACTTGCGAAAGACACTGGATCGTGGAATTGAACTCATTTGACAAGGATGCAACCGATGCATCCTTGATGTCTGTGGTGGAGAAAGAACGACATTCAGGAATTTTTACTGTCCTCTGTGCTTCTGTTCTTGCTACTGAAACTGGTCTTTGGCGGTGAAAGACGACGTAAAACAGATACACGAGAACACGAGTACGGTGAAGTCTTCAACTCTTATTGAAAAACACCAGTTTTGTGGTGTTAAAAAAGTTCAGTGTTTCTCAATACCAAGAACGCAAAGATCGTATTTGTGTCCTTGGCAAAAGCAGTCTCATCATTTACATTTAATTTCTTTGCAGCAAGGCCAACCTTGGGATTTGAACTGCCAACCTTCTGATTTAGAGATAGATAGATAGATAGATAGATAGATTCTTTCTTTCTTTATGGAAATTTACACATCCGGTTGCTTACACATACAAAAGACCACAATGCAAAAGAATAAGAATAAAGAGTTGTAAGACTGACAACTGGCAATAGTAACAATGATTAAGGGTTACAATAATGATGAAAGGTAAGGAACTAAGAATGCTAATCACTGCACAGTACCTATTTATTGACACGGTATCTGCCAGTGGATGTGATGGTACAAGAGAATGTACAAGAGAAATACTGTAAATTACTGCATGCTGTAAATGTTCCAGTACAATAATACTAAAATGCTTTCAATGTTATAATACTGTAAACACAATGAATACTATAGATTGTAGCTGAATATATATTTGGAAATACTAAATGCAGGTGTTGCCAGTGACCAGAGAGAAGTTAAGTCTGTTTAATCGCTGGGAGGAGTTGAATAGTCTAATGGCCTGAGGGACAAAAGGCTTCCTCAGTCTGTCAGTAGGGCAGGGCCAGCACAGCAGTCTGCCACTGAACATACTCCTCTGCCCGGTGAATGTGCTGTGCAGAGGGTGGCTGGCATTGTCCATGATGGACGGCAGTTTGTTCAGAGTCATTCTCTCTGCCCCTGACATGATGAGATCCAGCTCCTCACCAGTCGGTCTAGCCGCGTCACGTCCCACTTCTTAAGGCTGCCTCCCCAGCAGACCACGGCATAGAAGAGAACTTTGGCAACAACAGCCTGGTAGAGCATCAGCATGAGCTTCCTACAGATGTTGAAGGATCTCAGGAAATACAGCCGGTTCTGCCCCTTCCTGTGTAGCGAGTCGGTGTTTGCTGACCAGTCCAGTCTATCGTCCAGCTGCAGCCCCTAGGTAAATGTAGGCCCTGACCACCTCCACATCGAACCCTCAATGGAGACTGGCTGCAGACAAGGCCAGGTCCTCCTAAAGTCCACCATTAGCACAGTGACCTAACCAGCTGAGACATGCATCACTCCTGGGGGATTTTTCTTGTGACATCCTACATGGCGTTACTTCAAATTATTATGAAATTAAATACATTATTACTATACATGTGAGTAAAGATATTGGTGGATTTAATATATTACAATAAAATTGCATGTATTGCATTTGTTTTGTATGTGGTAAAATACCCCTAAAACTGGGTCACGTTGGAAGCTGGGTCATTGTTGGCAAAGAATTTAACCATATGAAAAGTTTAACTCCATCCAAGATGCTGTTAATGTTTCTCTGAGCTGTTGACCACAGGTGGGTCGGTGTTTCTGCTTACTAAGCTGCTCGTGGGCCGGTGGTTTGTTGACGGAATGGCGTTGATGGGGAGGCAGTTCGCTCCTTGTGTTTTCGCTGAAGCTTTTGTTGTTCCCATTCCCCGAGGATTGTTTTCTCAGAAGGAAATGTTGCCGTTGCTTCCAAAAGGCACACATGGAATGTATTGAAGACATTACCACAACATGACGGGCTGTCTGCTTACCCCCCACTTCCCCCCCCTTATCTTCCTCTTGTCTGTTTATCCCATAAAGCTCTGTATGGCCCCTGCTTGCAGAATGCATGAAGCTCACCGCTAGCTGTGTGCACTTCTGCAGTACGTAGCCCCGAATTCACAGTATGCCTGTTACAACAGAGTATTTTGCTGTGCCTTCGGCTGGTATGTGGTCGAATACGATGTATAAATTCCCCGGCAGCCTCTCAGACAAGTGTCTGCTGAGTCCGTCAAGGCGATTTCTGCAGTGTCCGGATGAAACAGCAGTGTGAATTTGTGTATCCGAGGCCTTTAGTCAGAAGACAGGAATTTTAAATATTATTAACTGCCAAGGGTTCAGCCCTGACCAGGGCTAGGTTACAGAAGACGGACAGATGGATCGGAGTTGCTATTTCACCATTTAGATGCAATTTCTTTGTTCTTGACCTGAGGAAGAGTATGTTTAAGCTGGGTGTCCGTTTTTAACATGATGACAAGCGCAAGCACTTGGCACTTCTCTCTGAGCTGTTTTGTGTGCCTCGGATCAAAGGGAGATACCCACCCCTTTGTCTCTGTTTAAAATATTGGATTCTGCTAAATGTTTTCATTCATGCTTGGGGGGGGTTTCTTCTTTACACTCTCTTATACGCATGCGTGGGCGACGAATTTGCCCAGACCTGCCGGGGACCGTATTGGAGAATGATCACAAAAGTGATTTTATCAGAAGATTTGTGAGTGAGCTTTGGGGGAAACCAAATGTGCACACTCTGGGTAAAGAGTCCGATTACTTTAGGTCCCTAAGCCACCCAAGAGTCTGCACGTTGGAGTGTAAACACACCACGGTGAGGGATTTGTAACTACATCGGCTCGGGGGAGGTAAGCAACCTCAGCTCGCACATTGTTTCTGAGTTAGTGTGCTCCTGGATATCATGGCTATTCATACTTGACTTCTGGCAGATGTTTATTTAAATATTTTTCCAGGAACTGTCCCGTTGGTCTCCAGACAACATGTACGCATATGGTTGTGATGAAACCCAACAATTAAAAAACAACTTTTAAATTTGAAATTCTGATCTGGATTCAGCCATGTGATTCGTGGGCTAGAGGCCCTCTGAGGCTCAGTGGAGCTAGACTTTGTGTTTTTCTTCCTCTCTTTAATGTATGTCGGATTTTAGCTTTCTGCTCTGGTGGCTGGGGGAAAATGCAAAGCTTGTTTACATGGAACGCACATTGATGTTTGTTGTACTTGCTTTTCCGTCTCATTTGTGATGTGCCCTGCGCTGAACTCGTGCGTGTAACCCGATAGCACTGCTAATATAAATTCTTTGTAAACATTCGTTTCCTGATCTGGAAGTGTTTTGTTTACAGGCCGATTTGATAATGTTCCCACCAGGAAGTGATTCAGTGTCCAGCTGCAGTAACAAGATATGCGCTGTTTTCTTCAGAGCTGCAAATTGTTTGCGGACCTGAGTGAGTCACAGTGTGAGTTTTGGGGTTTGTGTCAGACGACTCGGTCCATGGCAGAGAATAAAACTGTCTGTCGCACAGCCACCCCTCTGCTAGGTTGTACATTTCTGACCCCCACTGAATGGGACTCATCTTGCCCGCTCTGTGGGTCATTAGCACCACCCACAGAATAAGACCCAAGCGCAGTTTGTCATCTTTGATGTCATTGTGGCTTGTCAGCTATATATGATAGCGCCATTCACCAGTCACTCTGGTGTTATTTTTGGGTGCATTTCCCAAATGTCTGCGTATCTTCAGTAAAACTTGCCTGTGACGTGACCAAGGTACTTTGTTAATAATCACCCAGCGTGTTCGAGCTCAACCTGGCAGCTATAAATCACTCTCAGTGGTTTGGCTGTAAAGTTGAGATTAGCATTCCTTGTTATCCAGGTTTAGCTGGAGAATAATTTCGCTGATGACTTCGTTGCAGTCGTTACTAAACTAATCTAAGTAAATTTTTTAGGCAATTAAGTATTCATCAAAACCTTAACTGATTTTAGATATGCTACTGGTGGAGCATAATGTACGTGGGGTGACTGCAGTCCTTGGGGTGGGGTCCAAGGTCATTTTAATACTCCTGCTATTCAGTGTTGGCAAAGCGCATTACGGTTTTGAAACCATTGGCACTTGTCTGGCATCTTCCATGAAAAGGCAGTGACGGGGACAGAGAGGAAAAGAATCCCGACTCTTGTGTTTATTTGCCATTGAAATTCAGTTATAATATTTATGATGTGAAACAGTATCTGTAGGCCGGCACTGGCTGTGTTTAAACAGCAACACTGGACTTGTGAGAGGAGATTCTGAAGGGCTGTTTTGGCTGTTATCTGCTGGGAGGAGCGATTGCTGTCCCCCAGCAACAGGGCAGGGATGGGGTGGGATGCAGTGGGGTGTCATAAGTTTACGGTGACGTTAGCTGGTCAGCTGTTTTGCACCACGCTCTCTCTGGTCCCTGTGAGCTTGGAGCACCTTGTCCTCCTGTAATAATTCATCAATCTCAGAGCTGAGTTATTCATCGCTTTGAGCAGTGCAGAGGGAATGAAGACCGTCTCCGGAACCACTGACCTCGCCCAGGAAGGCGTCCGTATGTAACGGACTGGAGCGTTAAGGCCATCATTGGCCGGCTGGGTTTCCTGGAGCCTGTGAGCTTTCAGAGATGCCCGAGGGTGGTTCTGTTCAGACACCGCCAGGTTCTGGCAGGCAAGAGCCTTAACTTGAAGAAAGTGTAAATACCAGTTCAGCTTATTTCTCTGTCTGGAAATGTCAGATTTAAATGATTATTTCACAAGATTTTTCTTACTCTTTTTGCCAACATATGCCTTTTTGTTCATTCTTTCAAATATCACACTTTTAAATTTATACTTAGAAATGTAAGGATTTTTCAGCAGTTTGACTGAAAGCATTGGTCAGTTTCACCCTTCATTTTCTCATGGACACAAAAATGCCACTACAATAAAGCTTGAAAAAGTTTTCCAGGAGATTTGTAGCGAAATCCCATAATCAAACGTGCAGTAGAAATGAAATCGAGGTGCTCTGATCTGGTCAGGGCGGTACCCCAATAGCCATATCCCAAAAAGACAATGGCATCGGAATGAAATACACCAACTTATTCAATCTAACTCCTCTACCTACTTCCAGATTTGTCAGCACAATGCATTATGGGAATAAAGCTGCCCTCCCACCATAGCTATTACTTTCCAATCTAACCCTATGGCACCATTTATTACCCCCCAGCTGTGCATCCAAGGGCAAGCTTTATACCTAAAAAACTGAGCCCTTGTCAAGGGTGTGACTTTATGTAGTCTGCCGCAAGTCCCTTTCCTAAAGACTGGATTGTTTTCCACGCAGAACGGGGGCTCTCCACGCCATAATCGGCCACACGGCCAGGAAGCAGCCTCTTCAAGGTCAGGCTGCCAGGCATCTCCCCTCCCACTGGGTGGACGGAGACACCTTCCCCCTTAGGGGGGCTTCTTTGGGCCTCCCGTTTGGTTTTTATTCCACTTTATGTGACGCTGATTTCAGACAAACCTCAAGGTTCCTCTGCTGAACAGCTCATTCAGCCCTTCCTTTGGGGTGCCACCGTGGTTCTGTCTGGCCCCATTTTGGGCGGGGGGGTTGTGAGCGCATGGCCCAGTTATTCCACCCCCCTACCCTCCACCTTCTGCATTTGAGACATCACTAGCGGCAGAGAAGGGCACAACCTTTTGATTGTGGAGGTGTTCCTTTAATTCATCACGAACCTCTTTAATACACTGTACCCTCATTTGGGTCACGCAGTGAAAACAACCCCATGTGGTGAGAGCTGGCTGTAACACCAGGAATTAAGGAAAGATTGCATCTATTTTAATCCTTGCTTTCATAGTCTTTTCAGTCAAGCCTGTTTTTATGGTAGTTATCCAATTTAATATATGTCCTACTGTAACTAAATTTGACTATTTTTAATCCTTGTTTTGATGAGATAGGTATGATCCTCTGACTTGTACAAAAAAAAACTGCCATTATAAAATTGCCACCAGCGAATTACTTGATAAAAGATTTCCCATGCAAACCGGGGGATGTTGCACGAAGCAGGATTTCTTGCTTAGACGGATAACTTGTCATATTTAAGGTAGTCTGAGCTAATTGTAAGAGAACAAAGGAAGTCTATTTAGCCCAGACTACCTTAAATCCAGCAAGTTGTTCAGCTAAGCAGGAAATCCTACTTCATGGAGCACCCTCCTGGTTTCCCTTTTTGACCTGGTGGTGCCAGATATTCATCACTCATGAACTATTACGATTCTTATTGCACAACATTGCCCAGCCCTCCTTTCCTATAAAACGTGTTTTTTTTTTGTTGTTTTTTTTACAGAATAATGCATGAGATTCCCTGAAAGTTTATTTCTTTACTGTATTTCTGAACACCAGTATATTGTTTTTTTTTGTCTTGCAGGCATCTTTTCTGGAGAAAAATTTTATAACCTGGTGCAATTGCAACAAATCCGTACCTTTTCACTGTTCCATTCATGGTCGTCCTTTTTATACCGTCCCTATAAATTTCCTGTTTTCCAGCCCTCCGTGGAGACCGCCAGTGTATTTCGCTGGCCCTGTTCCTCTCTAAGTGCTCCACACTCCCTGAGTTTTTGAGGAATATGGCGTGTTCTGTGTCCATTCAGCCTCTGGGGGGTTCCAGAAGGTTCCGGTCCAGAATAAATTGCCCCTTAAATGCAACCTGTAGGTCTGAATTTCAGTCCCCTCAATTGCAACCACATGCCGTCCATGTCATCATCGCCTGCAGCTGATTGGTAGGTTTCCAAACTGGGATCAGAGGGTGCTTTAATGTTTCTGGCCTAAATAAATAAATAACTGGAAAAGTGTGCTGGTATGGTTGGAATGGGATGGATGGAAAAACAACGGAATCCACTTGATTAAAAACTTCGTGGAAGTTCCTCCTTTGCTGGAGTCTCGCTTCACAGGAGCTGTTGCTCAACAAGCACATGTCTCTGACTCCTGGGGGGGGGGGTGGGGTCTGGAGGAGCCAATGGTCTGGAGGATCTCCATGTAAACAGACCTCTGAGCATGGTCTCATTCTTCACCTCTGAGGTTTTTATGCTGTGTAAGTGAAAAGACTCTTTAATCAGACATTTTCCTGAGGGCTCGGGGGGGTTTGGGGTTTGGGGTCTACGGTTGTGAATCCCCCTTTATTTCCTGTTTGTCTCCATTTCTCGAAGGATTGATTCCTGCTATTTATGCCTGGATGCGGTGGCAGGTGCTCGTGGTTAGAGGGCTGGACAGTGAGCCGCCCATCCACATGTCTCCACTTTGCCGCGGCCCCCCCGCCCGGGGTGGGGGGGGGAGAAAGAGGGGGGGAAATGGGGGGGGGTGTGGGGGGGGGCCGGGGGTGTGGGGGG
>JAODJX010000112.1:1320081-1330503 GCA_026776945.1 Isichthys henryi
CAGAATAGTTGAGAAAACAACAAGGAGGAAAAATCCAGGGGATTAGCCGCAGAAACAGCGTATTTGTCATAGCTGTGCTGTACTTTACGTCTTTGTTTTTCTTAATGTCATTTGTTTGCTCTTCTGCTGACCTTGTGCCAGTGATATGCTTTGGCACTTTGCCTCTGCACACGTGTGAGGAGCCTCCTCAGAGTAATGCATGCCATTTTTTTTGGGGGGGGGGGGGCTGGATACTGAGGTGAAGGGTCTCGCTGTGCATATACTTGTCATAGCATTCACTGGGAGCCCAGGAGACCAGTCTATATATGCAGTCACTCGTCACAGCATGCTTTGGAAGGCAAAATGATTGACCTGTCTGCGCAGTCGCCCATCGCAGCTTGCTGTGGGACCCCAGGCAAACTGGTCTTTCTACACAGGTGTAATATAGCAACCCCGGACGCACCCCCACGCAGCGGTTTGAGATTTGTAAAAGCTTTCTCTCGGTTTCTGTCTGGACTTTTATTGAGCTCAGTTGGTTTCTGTACAGCACAATGTCCTCACCACACAGTCTGGAAGCTCCATGCCTTTGTGACACTCACTGACCAATAGGCGGGAGCAGAGCCAGACCAGCTGGTCACATGACCTCTTGCTGGGAGGGGTCTTCATTCTTAGCAGAGCCCTTAAGCATGACACCATGGGCAGGGTTCCTGGTCCGGAAAGTGCTTCTGCAGTCTCACATAGAGCTTTTACCCTCAGACCTTCGCACTGCTTAATGCTTAAATGGCAAATTCTCAGTTACATTCTCACCTTATTTACACACCTCGCACTTCATTGAATTGTGTCGCACATTTCTGAAATTTTCTTCTCCTTATTTATTACATGTTTTTTTTTTGGACGTCTTTTCTTTTGCCGTTTATTATGAGTTGACCACCTTGCATTTCACTGCAGGTTATAGTCTGACTTGTATACCTTGCATGTGACAAATAAAAACCCTCGAACCTCCTCATTTATTTACAACAAGCAGAAGACTTTATCTCATTCGTATCGATCGGTGCAAATTAAGAGAATCGGTTTGAGCTGCTGACCGTGTTTAATTGCTGGACCTTACCGGCGGTTTCGCGTATTAAGTGTTTGCTGAGTGGTTAAGTCGCTGGTTCCTTTGGATCTCAGTTCGCTCATAATGAAAAACAGCCTTTTTCAGTTCTCGCTCTTTTTTTCTCCCCGAATTTTTCAGCCCTGATATATTCCTTTCAAACCCGCTCCGGGGCACAGCTGTGTACACACTCGCACGTGGAAACGCGCAAACAGAATTTGAATATCCGGGGCAGGCGGAGGCGAGAGGAGGTGAGGCGCTTCAGGCTGCGGAGCGTCACGGTGGAAATAACCGCTGCTTGCTGCTAGATCACTCAGACTTCAAAGTGCTCATGAGAGAGAGGGAGAGGGAGGGGAATCCGAGAGAGTGGTCAGGGTGGCTGCTATGCCATTTCTCCAGCCACCTGTTTCGAACCTGTGGCTCTATAGCAAGACACTGCAGCTGCATGATACATCTGAAGACACGTGTAAAAATATCCCCCCCCCCTCTTTTTTCACTTCCAGCAGTGGCTCCTCAAGTTTGCTGCAAACTATGATATATCTCTGTTGGACCCCCACAGAATCAGTCGGGGAAATGCAATGTAACTGTTGGTTTGAATATCTGGATCATAGATATTCCATCAGATGTCATACAGATCACACATTGTGTTAGGCGTAGACCATCCCTACTTAAAAGGAAGTATGTAAAAGGGCCCATGTAAAAGGAAAGGTGTCACTGTGACCTTTGCCCTCAGTGGGTGGGTGTTTGATTTGTTGATAAGGGTTGTCACTGAAAAAAGTGTCAGTTAGGCAGAGAGTGATGATTGCGCTCCAGGTCTGCTCATAAAGATGTTTCTGTGACCATATTGGTCCATTTAGAATTTAGTGATCAGTGTACAGCAACGAAACGTGTTCTCTGCATTTAACCCATATGTGATGTGGTGACATAGCAGGGGGCAGCTAATTCAGCACCCGTGGAGCAGTACTTGGGGGCGGTACCTCGCTCAGGGTACCTCAGTGGTGCCTTGCTGGTCGGGAATTCGAACCTGCAATCTTTCAATTACAAGTACGCTTCCCTAACCATTAAGCCACCACTGCCCACCATCACCGTCCACCATCACCTGAGAGGAAGACATGAGGGATGTAGGTATGATGTGGATCTACTCTGCAGGTTTGGTACAATATCAAAGCACACAGCGAAATGTTCACTTCTTCGAGACTGCCCTCTTCATGTCTGTGCCTTTTAAGGGGGATTTCTGTCTGGTTTCTGAGGTAAGCTGGGTGTGAATTCCGTCAGATCGGCTTCCGATCAGTTGAGTCTGACTTCCTCTGCTCTCTGTGCTGGCCAGATGTCCTTCACCTGCGTGTTGATTTTAACGTGAGCATTCGGGAAGCTCCTCTCTCTCTGGTCAAACCTCTGCCCCCCTCCAGGGATAGGGACACCCGCGCTCAGCTGCACACACGCACAAAGGGGCAAGCTCACGCAGCCTCCCCTGCCACCGGGTGCAGGACCGGAAGTTCCAGCAGAAATACTGCCACTACCTTTATCAGACAGCTTCTGTAGTCTTGCCCAGCGTTAGCCCAAATCACACTGCGGGGTCAAATGATGGAGACGTCGTCACTCTCGGTTACGCCGCTGGACAATCAGCAGTCTCTGTCTGCCAACATGCTTGGTGGCTGTTTCACAGATCTAGCACGAGAGCGTTTGCTCCTCCTCATAGCCATCGCTGGAGTCTGAGTGCTCGCTTTACAATGGCAGTCATTGACGGCTGAGTTGCAGCTGATTTCGGGGCAGGTGGGGTGCTGTTTGCAGTAGTGTGCCTGCTCTTCGCTGCTCTGTGACGATGGAGCCGGTATCATGATTCTGCATCTCCTGCTTACTTGGATAGCTTGTCAGATTTAAGGTACCCCGGTTTAAATGGACTTTATCTTCATTTACTTACGTTTTGCCCGGACTTCCTTAAATCCGACAAGTTGTCCAGCTTTGTGACGCAGGCCCCCAAGTCCAAAGGGGCTCTCAGTGTTTACTCCATATGAGCTGGCACTTGGGACCTGGGAAGGGGGTCGCGAAGTGTGGCGGAGTCTTGCTGCTCGCCTGGGGTCCATATGGTGTCTGGTGGTGGTGGGGGAGGTCACATTCCACAGCAGCATCCTAGGGGACTATGTCAGGCCATTGCCGAATCTGCGTGCAAGTAAACACTATAATGTGTCAGTCACCAAACTAATTATATATTGATGTGTCGCTTGAGGATACGATAGGGTTAGTGGCATTTCCGTTGTCGGACTGCTGGTGTGTCTGCAGGCCGTTTCATCTGGTTTTTACGTGCGTTCGTTTGTTCGTTCGTCCGTCCGTCCGTCCGTTCGTCCGTCCGTTTCGGGTCAGCCCATTTCCTCTCCCTAGACCCGGGGCTGGGAATATCTCGGTCGGGCTGCTTTGAACACCTGCCAGCTCTGGACGCCTGCTGATGTTTTCCACATGGGCTTGGCAAGCAGAAGCAGCGTGCTTAGGCCCCCACCCCCACAGATAGCACTGCCCTCGTACAGTGCAGTTTCGGATGTGCAGAGGAAGTTGTCTGTCTCGAATGAAACGGTGATTCACGCACATTGTAAATAAAGGTCATTTCGTCATGATCGGCAAAACATCGAAGTGGAGGGAGGGTTAGTGCTTGATCTGGGGTGATTTTGGAGAAACAGAGGAGGTCTCTGAAAGCGGGGGAGGTGGGAGTGGGAGAGGGAGAGGCAGTGGGAGAGGGAGAGGCAGTGGGTGAGGGAGAGGCAGTGGGAGAGGGAGAGGCAGTGGGTGAGAGAGCACAAAGGAGGAAAACATTTAAGCAGAGACGCTCCTGCTGGTTCTCTGGCCGGCCCCTGCGGCCAGCACTGGAATTTCCTGCTGCCGGGGCCATGGCTCTAGCGCCTGTCTGTAACTCCCGCAGGACCCCAGCCGGCCCCCGCCCCCCCTGCAGACGCTCAGAGTGAAGCATGGCTGCCAGCGCCCTGGTGCATCCATGCCTGCTGGACAGGAGCGGAAGCTTCTTCAAGGTAGGTCGGGCGTCCCTGTCATTCGCTGGTGTGGCGATGGGTGATTATATGTTTGGCTGTTGTACTCTCTCTGAACCACAGAATTGGGGCAATGGGACATGCAGAGAGACACAGGGACACATAGGCATGCACAGAGATACAGGGAAAACAGGCAGAGACACAGAAACACAGAGAGGCTCAGGGACACACAGGCATACACTCTGGGCTACAGAAAAAGACTAGGGTTCATATAGAGGGCGGCAGCTTTCCCTGTGGCTGTTTGATCCCTCTGAGGCTCCTCTCTGCTTCTCTCTTCAGGCTGTAAAAACTCAATGGAGCCTCATAAATCTGCTGAGGCAATAGACAGAATCCCCCCCCCCGCCCTAGTCTTTTCTCTGTGCCACTGCAGCAGGCTTCACCCTGCTCAGCTTCAGAAAAGTACATAAAGAATTTTTATGGGCCAGCATTGCTACTGGGACAGACTTCTAATTGCACTAAGACACCATAAACGTAATTAATTTCATGGCCGTTACTCCTGTTTCCAGCTGCGTGTTGATACTTTAGCAATTAACAGGTGTAACTCAGGTGCTTCAGTGGGGCCCGGGAATGAGAGTGATTCCAGGCAGCGCAGCCCGAGGTTCAGTTCTCTCTGCTGCAGCCCACGCACCTCCCCCAGCTCCCAGGGCTGCCGCGTTCCCGGTCTGCTCTGTGTGGTTCGCCATGTCGTAGGCAGTCTCTGGCCAGCCGTAAAGCAGGGGGCTGGTTCCTCGCAGGGAGCCTTTTTCTTAAAGCCTGGTGTCAAGCTGCATTACTCCTATGGGCGCGGATTGCTGGAGCACTGAAGGACAGCTCGATTCTGAGCGACGGGGCCTGAAGATGCAGCGAGAAACAGAAACCATGAAGTGTAACGTGTAATTCTCCAAATGGCAGACCCGCAACCCCAAACAGGATATTTATAGGCTTGGTGAAAGTACTGGCCCAAGGCACAATCTTGCAGGCCCTAATTACTTACAAACAAAGTGGCCAACCCTCACAGTGAGCCTGGTGACTATGATCTTGCTGTGTCTGTGAGAGAGGCTCTATACTGGTCCCTGTTGGTGAAGATCAGTATAGCTCTCTGTTGTTGTACCCTCTGTGTCCGTGGAGATCTGTACTGCCCCCTGTTGTGGGGAACAGCGCAGCCCTCTTTCGGTGTACCCTCACTGTTGCTGTGAATCACCCAGTTGGAGTGGCTCTCTACCACCCCCTGTCAGTGTGACTTTTGCTCTAAGTCACCCACCGTCAATCTGATTCCATACCATCCCCTGTCACTATGGCTATGTGGTGCCCCCTGTCAGTGTGACTCTGTACTGCCCCCTGTCAGTGTGACTCTGTACTGCCCCCTGTCAGTGTGACTCTGTACTGCCCACCGCCACTGTGAGCCTGTACTGCCCACCGCCACTGTGAGCCTGTACCGGCCCCTGTCAGTGTGACTTTGTACCACCCCCTGTTGGTGTGACTCTACTGTCCTCCGTCAGTGTCACTTTGCAGTGCCCTCCCAGCGGTGCGTCTCCACATTGCCCCCTGTTGGTGTGGCTCCGTACTGCCACCTGTCGGTGTGGCTTTGCGGCGCCTCCTGTTGGCACAGCCTCTCCGCCGGTGTCCCCCGCCCCCGTGCTCCGCCTGAATGCTCCTTCTCAGCAGAGCCGCGCTGAAAGCATCCTCTGTGCACTCACACATACTTTCCCATTGACCGCAGCCCTTTGATTGCTTCATGCAGAGAGCCGCTCTCTTCTCCTCTTGTTAAAGTGCCGCATTAATGGCCAGGCATTTCAGATCGTTTCTTCAGGGGAAGAATACCTTCAGATGGCACTTTGAACAGCTGTTGTTGATTATTAGGCAACATTACGTAAGCTTTCACACGACTTTACCACAGTGTCCCTTTACCTGGCCCCCCCTGACCGGCGTATTGCCGACTCTCCCCCAGAATGGTCCTCTCTGATGATCCAAATCGGTTCCTATTAATCTGTTTTCCAAGTTTCCAACTACTCTCATGTCCCGCGAACCAGCAGACCTTTCTGCGTATGAAACGTCTTACAGATTTTTCAGGCTGAAGTGTGCATTAAAATGTTGGAACCCATTATGTGTTTGAGCCGCTTGATCCGCGACACACAGGATTTCGCGTCACCTGACAGGAAATCTGAGCACAACTAGACCAGCCGCTCGATTCGTGTAGGAAAACCAAACGTGTTTTTTTTTTTTAATTAGATTTATTGAAAGGAGATGGTGGGAATAGTCCTTAGGAGATTTTTTAAATACACAAAGGAGACATTAACAAAACAGTGTTATTAATAACAGAGTGGGAATATTTTGAAAAAGTGCTTAGATCTGTATGTAAATGTTGTCACAGGATAAGGCCTGTGCTCCGGACCTGTGCGCCCAACACTAGATGCTACTCGACAGACGGGGGACACCGCATACGGAGCCCTGGACACGTGCCTCTCAGACATTCCCTCTGCCAGTAGACTGTGTGGTTTCCGGGGGACGCGGAACCCCGGGTTTGACGAAATTGGCTGATGGAGTGATGAATGTGCAGGGATGAGAAAACATGAGAGGGATTGAGGAAGCTGTCTGCCGAGCACTGATGCTTATCTGGTCCAGCGTGCCTCTAAGTCTCTCCTGCATTGGGAGGCGTTTAGCACTGCTAAACTCGGCGTGTTTTTAGGGGTGCTCCTTGCATTCTGGTGTTAGCGTGGATGCTGGGGAGGTTAATAGGGTAGGTGACGGCGTCGTGACTCAGCGGTTGAGGTCACGAGATCAATTCCCAGGGTCTGCAGACTGATTTCACTATTGGGACCTAGAGCTTCAGGGTCAGAAATGTACGTCGGTTTTTGATAACATCATCTAAATAGATATTATGTAAAAAATACAAATAAATGAGCCGCATGCTAGTAATGCTGGTGTATCGCACCCCGGACAGTTACGCGCATAGCTTGCCTTTGGAGGGCACTCCTCTGTGTGAATCGTGCTTTCCCGTTCATATCCAGAGCTGCAGGTTAGCCGCAGCTAACCAGGCTCCCACATTTCGTGAGTGAAGGATGGGACCATGCCAGAACCAATCCCACGTTGCAGTGACACGTGTCGGATGGCATCCCCCTGTCGGAGGGGAATGCGAGCCTGCCTGGGAAATTCCTCTCTTAGCTGCCGCCCCCTCCTGTCATGAGTGGGCATTACATCTGCCATCTACATGTAAATATATCACACGTGAGTGCACCTTCTCTCGCTGGCTGTGGGTGCAGCTTAGCAGGGTGAGTAACACACTGGGCTGCGGAAAGCCCTGTGACCTGGTGCTCCTCCTCTTATCTGAGCACACTGCCAATAGGAGCTATGTTTATGTCCTTATCTTACATTGTTTGGGAAATGATCTCAGGCAGTCAGAGAGAATGATGTTTAAATGATCTTCATATTGGTGTAACTGTGATATGTATGTCAAAATGTATTAGGTCAGCCAATTCAAAACTTCTGCAAAAGTCACGTCAGTATTTATGGCAACCCCTACCCCATTTTATATACCCTATTATAACCACTACCCCATTTTGTTAGGCTAATCAATACCCCATTGAGTTAGTTAAATAACTAATCAATTAATTGAGCTGGTGGTGAAATTTAATGAATACACAGACCGGCTGAGGTGCCCCTGAGGAGAGGTTAGGGAACCAAAGCGGTGATCATCTGTTCATCCAACAAGGTATCAATTCCTGTTACTTGAACTAAGCCTCACACATATTCTCTGCCGGTGTAAAACTTTTGCACAGTAGTTTATATCCATCCATCCTCTAATTGGTTGTCTAGTGATGGTCACATGGTGGCCTGGAGCCAATCCCAGGCAACGCAGGGCTCTAATTTATGTGTTGAAATCCTTATTATGCAGTCCAGACATTACTAATCCCATGGTCACTGTTAAATGAAAGTACAATGAACACTGACACTAACTGTTCATGGAGCAGCACTCAGTCCTGGTCGTCTCCCCCCTTTTCCCCTGCCTCCCTTGAAGCAATGTGGGCTTCTGCTTTTAAGAAGACCTGGCATCACCAAAGATAAAAGGGGAGCTGCTCTGTTGCATGCTGCCCTCTGCTGGACAGTATCGGTCATGCAGGATGGGGAGCTTTCTGAGGTCAAGCCAGCGTTTGCTTTTTCGGATGTTTACGCTGGAAGAGGAAAACAGATAGTTGGTGCCCGTTTGCATAGTCACGGTGAAACTGGTGATAAGATAGGAGCTGAGTTTGGGTGGGGCTCTGTACCAGCTTATCTGCCCAGCAGAAAGCTGTCCCAGTGGACAGGGATTTTGGGAAGTGCTGCCACTCAGTGCTGTTGTGGCTTTATGTTTCCTCTTTTTTCTCCCTTCTGATACCTCCAAGCTTCCCTTTTCCTGTTAAGTCGCTCCTGTGGATGACTGTATGGTTTGTACAGGAAGTTGGATCTGTGTTTTTTTTCTTTCCCCATGCCCCCCGGAGTCCCCCCCAGCCAGGATGTGCGTAAGCAAGCCTCTCTGTCTGGGGCGGCAACCTGCAGGAATGCAGATCCTTATACCTTCACGCTTCTCTTTTTCTCTCCATTCGCCTCCTTGCCACCCCGGTTCCCCGTGACGCTCCCCGCTAGCTGATCGACTCGTTCGCCTCGGAGATTGGAGAGCTGAAGCAGGAGATGGTGCAGACGGCCCAGCCCACGGCCAGGCACTCCGGCGCCGACCTCCTGGAAGGGTAAGTGTATTACGCTGAACCCTAGGACTGTGCGACGGTCTCTCTCTCTGGCTCTTCACGGCAGGGTGAAAGGTTTACAGTCCTGTAAAGAGCTATAGTCCTCAGTCTTATCCGGAGACCCAGCTGCCTGCTTCAGGGAAGAATCGATATAAGTTCTCTTTTATTCCCTTATTGAGAAACATCAGTGCAGATGTGCACTCAGCACTTATGATCAGAGCTGCCTGTGGTATCGGTCTCCTGTGATACGATGTGCTTCCTGTTGGAAAATGAGCTATCAATGTAACATGAGTCCCATTGACACCCCCAAGCCCTCCCCCCATCAAGGGAATCCTGGGAAGACTTCTTTGTGGTGTCCTCCTTGAATGGATTAGGGTATGTCATTAGGCGGTGTGTGTCTGTCAGGCTGACCCACCCAATTGGATAAGATTTGAGCTGTATGACACGGAGTAAGGAGTCCCCGAGTAAGATGGTGGTGTCCAACCTTTTTCAGTTAAAGCTGCATTTACAAAGAAAATACTACTGAATGGTATATTTCACAAATTTTGGGGTGTGGGGATGTGGGTTCAGGGGTTGCATCTCGGTCGGCTAGAATTAGATCGACTACATCGACTGATCGGCGACCCCTGGAGTAAGGAGTCACTAAGTAAAACTTTGTGTCTCCAGAGTCAGTGGGCCGTGGAAGGAATGGGATGCCAAGGACTCTGAGACCAGGGCTGTGTGTCACCCACCGAGTTGGGGACTTCCTCATGTAGACCAGACAGTTTCTGTGAAATGGAAAATCCCCATGAATTCTGTCGTTTCCTGATCTAGTAGGTTTGTCACGCGAGACATCAGTCACCTATGTTTTAATTCTTTGATAACAGAGCACGCGTCGTTGTTGGACGGTTGATGAATCTGCCTCATGGACTCATGGACTGAGAGTGTTATTTTACTGCCTGCAATGCTCAGGTCCGCCCACAGGTGGAGTCGTTGTCCCACGCCGGGGCAGGATGTTAAACGCATTGCTCTGGAAAATGTCACCATACAGTAATTCAGATGTTCTGTGGAAATGTCAGTACCGGGCAGTTTATTCCGCTGAGGCTGGCAGGTTTTGTTTTGAAATTCTAGCACGTGGTTGAGCATTTCCTGCAAGGTGTCTCCCCCCCCCCCTTAAATAGACATTCATGATGTCATCTGTCTGCAGCTGTGAAAGAGCGGAATATGTTCAGTGTGATATTCCTGTGGTGAAAACGGGTCCATATGCAAATAGGCTGCTGGTGGGCTAACAGCGGAAAGACCATGACACCTCAACCCGGGACTGACCTCAGCGCCCTGAGACGCTCCGCAGTTGAGACCTGGGGTTACTTCAGTAGTCATCGTGACGATCTGCGCTTCTCCCCCCACAGGCTGGAGGGGGAGGTGAGCGGCGTTTATCTGCAGTCCCACCCGGGGGCTACTAGTGGCGCCAGAGACTCGGGCTACGACTCCCTGCGGCGGCGTATGAGCGTGCTGGACAGACTGGCGCAGACACACGCCGTGTGGCTACTGCTGTCGCTCGGCGATGAGGAGGCCAGCCGCATCCTGCAGCAACAGCCCTGCGGGGTGAGAGGCGGGGGGGGGGGGGGGGGGGGGGGGG